>CM069909.1:73596709-73782415 GCA_036172215.1 Camellia granthamiana
AAAACTTACACACCCTTAAAACCCTTCAAAAATCCTCCGGTGGCTAGTCTTTCGGCAACTTTTGACGGTAACAACATTGGTGATGGTGATGAGTGAGTTTTTCTAGCAACTCCTTCAAAAACCCTTCAAAAACCTTCAAAACGGTACACACTTATCCGACAATGGTGATGAGTGAGTTTTTCTAGCAACTCCAATACTATGAGACGAATGGAGTATCACAATATAAATTTAGAGGAGGTTCACAGCTTAGATGAAGTTTGTAGTTCGAAGGAGGTTGACCTTGTAATGATAAGTTCTTTAAAAAACGCACCCAAAAAATGGTAAAAATGGTTCAACTTTTTTTTTTTTTCCTTTTCCAGTACTGAACTCTGAGACATATGTTAAAAAATTAGCAACATAGCCGAATTAATAATTTCATTTAAGGTTATTATTGTAATAAAAATAAATAAAAGAAATATGGGGTTCAAAGTTTTAATTGGGTGCTAATAGCAGCATTTATGCTTAAAATACATAATACGATTTTGAAAATTACAAATATTTCCTTGTCAGAATTTGTCATTTAATAGAGTTGATGAAAAATGAAATTCTTATCTATTCTGTTAAACAACAATGAAATTATCTGTTAATTGAAATTATTGCTAATATCATTCAAATTTTTTGATTGATGAAAGAAATTGTTAGGTCCCTTTATTGTCAAATCCGGGTACAAAACTTTGAGTTGTTAAAGTTGTAAATTTTCCTGTATTTTTGTCTTTCCCGCTCGAGCGGGGTCTGTTGCGCTCAAGCGGAGTTTGTGGTATCTCAGTAGTTTAACAGGTCTGTAAAAGTACTGGGGGTGTGTGATTTCGCGCTTGAGCGGGATCTCAAGCGCTCGAGCGGAACCCTGTGTTGTCACACGCATGTTTTGTTGAAGCCGCTCGAGCGGGATGTGGAGCGCTCGAGCGGAGATCGCGGACTCAGATTTTCTATTTATACCTGTTTAGGTTATTTTTAGGATTACTTTTCCTAGATCTTATTCGAGAGTCCTAGGGTTTTGTTTGAAGTTTTCTTCTGAGGTTTTGGTGAGTTTTTCTTGATGTTCTTGAGAGAGTTCTAAACTTATGCATTGAGATTCATACATCAAGAAGGTTGATACTTTATATTCAAGAGAGTGCTCTTCGGTGAATTCCGAAGATTAAGACGTAGAGTTTCAAAAGGTGTTTGATTCTATACGTAGTCGTTAATTCGACAAGTGAAGTTGTGGGATCAACTTCAGAATCAATTCCGTGACGAAGGCGTGGCGAAAGAGTTACAGAAGATTCGAAGACAAATTGACTGGGTTGGGTAATTTGTGTATTATCTTTGTAATCTTTCTTCCTTCAGTAGTGGATTGATTAATGGCGGTTCGCCCGTGGTTTTTGATTACAATTGAAGGTTCTTCAATTGTGGTTTTTCCATGTAAAAAATCGTTTGTGTCGATTTATTGTTTATTTCGAAAAACAAACAATCTAAAATCACTCTCGTAAGTGCTTGTTGATTTTGGATTGAGTGTTTTGGATAATTGGGATTTGGAATATTTTAATCTTGATCTAATCACAAATCACTTAGGATTTTCAATTGGTATCAGAGCAGGTCACTCTTTGTTTTTATCAAAACTATAGGAGTGTGATTTTGTGTGATTAGTATTATGGATTCTATTCATGAAGGTAACTCAACCCATAGACCACCTTTACTCAATGGTACAAACTATTCTTATTGGAAAGCTCGAATGAGAGCGTTTTTAAAATCCATCGATGAGAAAGTTTGGCACTGCGTGATCTATGGGTGGAGTGAACCTATTGTCACCATTGATGGTATTGATATTCCTAAACCCGCTGATAAATGGGACACAACTGATTACCAAAACTCGAGTTGGAACAGCAAGGCTCTCAACTCCCTCTTTTGCTCAGTCACACCTGAAGAATTTCGTCGAATTTGCACGTGTGAGGTAGCAAAAGAGGCTTGGGATATTCTTGAAACAATTCACGAAGGTACTACCTCTGTCAAAAGGTCAAAACTTCAACGTCTCACCTCCGCCTTTGAAACCCTTTTTCTGCGCGACGAGGAGACGTTTGATGATTTCTATGCAAAACTCAGTGATATCGTGAATTCCTGTTTCACACTCGGTGAAAAAATCCCGGAAGCTAAAGTTGTTGGAAAAATTTTGAGGTCTCTTCCCGAGAGGTTCCAATCAAAGGTGACAGCCATTGAGGAGGCTCAGAATGTTGATACCCTCAAGCTTGATTAATTGGTTGGAAATTTGCAGACTTATGAAGCCCACCAAATTTCCAAGAAAAAACAAAAAGAAAGTGTGGCTTTCACTAGTGCTCATGAGACTGCAAAACCTCCGGAGACTGAATTTGATTTAGAGTCTGAGATGACGGCTATGCTTACAAAACAGTTTAAAATTTTTTTGAAAAAGAAGCCTAATTTCAGAGACCCTATTTCAAAAGATAAGAGTAATGATAAACCCAAAACTTTTCCACCAAAATTTGCTCAAAAAACTGAAAAGAAGATTGTAAGGGGGCCAGGGGTCAAGTGCTATGAATGTCAAGGGTTTGGTCATATTTCCCTTGAATGTCCTTCGAAAAAGAATCGAAAGAAAGTCTACACTGTGACTTGGGATGATGAAAGCGGGTCGGAACAAGAACTCGAAGAACTTGAATCCGGTGAAGACGGGGATAGTGCTTTCATGGCATTTTGGACCACTTTTACTCAACCTCTTCCAAAGCCTTCGGAATTAGCTCGCGGTCAGAACTTGCATCATGTTCCCACCTTTGATGGGACCAACTACCTGTATTGGAAAATCAGAATGAGGGCTTTTCTGAGAGCCTTTGAACCAGAAGGTTGGCAAGCCATTAAAGAAGACACAGAAAATGCAGATAATCCAGGCAATCAGAGAGCCCTGATCACTATTCGTGGAGCAATTTTGTAACGACCCTCGTCACTGATTACCAGTAACCACCGAATTATATACTGATTATTGCTAAATTGAATTGATAACGATTGATCATTGAGTTAATTGAAGTATTGAATAGACCGATTGAAATTGGAATTGAAATTGAATAAGTTTGACTATCGAATTGCACATTGCATCTGTTTGATTGATTAATTGTCTGTTTGAGTTATATGTTTAAACTGCTAATTGAAGGCCTTATCGGCGGCCGAATTAGAAACCGTTTAGTGTTTTAGAATCAGTAGAATATTTGTGAATTAATGGTATATTATCTGAAAAATCGATTAGGAATGATTAAATTAGATTTAAATAAGTTAATTGAGATGTTGGACTTATTTACACTATTGCCACCCTTAGTGGACATTTTAGTTAATACTATTATTGAGTCTTACACTTAGAGAAAACATCTTCATCAGCCATTTCTACACACCCTAGCCGAAATTAGCAAGAGAGAAGTGAAAGAGGAGAGTCAAGAGGGAAATTGAACTCATCTTGTGAATGTGCTTGAAGAATTTGAAGAATAAATTGCTAAATTAAACTCCTAGACTTGCATTTGAAGAACCTAGGTGAGAAATCTATTCTCCTAATTGTGTATTACTCTTGTCATGCATGCCTCATATCAAATTTAGTGGGTTAAGTCATGAATTTGTTCAAAAATGGTGAATTGAAGCTCAAATGTTACATGCATGTTGATATTGATGCATTTTGAAGTTGGTTCATGATCAATGGTGCATGCATGTCCATGTTTTTATTATAATTCATGTTTTCAGTTTGTTTTCAAAGTATTGAGCTCTCTAGAGCAAGATTAAAGCTGGAAATTGGTTTAGAGATCATGCATCTCATGTTTTGAAAGTGTTCTTGAATTGTTCTTGAAAATGGTTTGAAAATTGGCTTTAATTAACCAACTCTTGGGCCTTGCATGTGCAAATTAGCTTTTAAAACTTGTAGTATATTGAGTTTAAAGTGTTTTCCCAGATTTTGGGCCCAAGAGGTTGAGTTTTGGATGGTTGAATACTTGGTTCGAACTTGGGAGACAAATCTGGAAATTCCAGATTTGGCTTCCTCGCTCGAGCGAAGGATTCCTCGCTCGAGCGAGCCCTTTGTTTTTGCAAGCTCGCTCGAGCGAGCATCGAGCGACCATCGCGCGTAAAAATTGAGCAACCAGTACTTTCACTGTTCATGCAGATCGCTCGAGCGAAGGATTTCTCGCTCGAGCGAATCCTTTGATTTTGGAAGCTCGCTCGAGCGAAGGAAGGCTCGCTCGAGCGAGGTGCCTATTTCCAGCAACTTTTGAAAAATGCCTTCCAAGTGTAATTTTGCATCCTCATCTCATCCTAGGCATTCTTAGGCCTAGTTTAAGACATCTTAATGAGGATTTAGACATAGAACACACCGAGGCATATTAGGAAGTTAATCATTGTACTTCCCCAACTGTTAAACTTAGTGTGTGTTCAATTGTTTAATTGTTTAGGGTTGGCTCTCGGGGACACGCTCTAGCTGCTAATAGCCCAATCTCTGTGAGTAACAGACTGTGTAAAGATATGTTCAAAATGGTTATCTTTTGAATATTGAACTGAAATGTTTATTGAACTGATATGGTTTATTGAATGAATGTATGTCCTGTATTTCGAATTGTATTGTGGCATCCTTAGCACCCATTGTTATTGATTGATACAGAGCTCTGTCGGTTTCCTCGTGGAACCATATCGTTATTGATTGATGGCCATCACTATTGTTGGGTCTGTTAAGGCCCGGTCCTTTGGACCTATTGTTTATAGGCTAATGGATGTACCACATTTGACTGATTGATTGAAATACTGATTGATCGAAATACTGATTGATTGAAATATTGAAAGATTGAAATACTGTTTAATGAATTGATTTCATTACTGTAAGGACATTCATTCATAACCTCTTTACACCTTATGTTATTCACTGGGCTTTAGCTCACTGTTTATATATATATGTAGGTTCTCAGCAGCCCGACCGGAGCTAGGAGCGTGGGATTGGTCCCCAGTTTTGTCAAGCCAGCCTATGTGCCTCATGGCGAGGTTCCGTGTTGCCATGCTATGGCTTTGGGGTCTTTTGTATTTCCCCTGACTGTCTCACTGTTTTGTACTGTTGTGGGACTATTGTATAGACTGTTACTGTTTACTGTACTGTCCTAGGGGTTAAGTCCCTGTTTTCACCGACTGTTATGGATATGTATATAAATGTATGCCGTATTGTACTGTACTGTTTTATGTGCATGTGAATGAAAAACTTTTGGCATACAGATTGTCACAGCTCATTGGACACTATTCATTTATTGTTTTGGCTTCCGCCAGGCCCTGAACTCTGTTATATTGTATGATTGTTAAGCAGGCCTTTGGTAATCACGGATTACTGGCCAGTTACGGTGCTAAACCCATAGGGCCGGGTTTGGGTCGTGACAGAGTGGTATCAGAGCGATACTTAACCACGAGTTATACCGCACACACGTGTTCAAATGAGCTATAGGGTGTCCTAGAAAAGTGATTAGGACATTGCATTAACATGAAAAATGTGTGCTTATGATTGATTGGATATATGTGAAAATGTTAAACTGTTCAATTGTACAACCGTTTATAATGATAACTGTCATAACTGCTTTATAGTGAAATGGATAATGCAAATGAAACTGAAGCATCATCCTCTGAGGCCAGAATGGCCAGACTTGAACAAATGATGGGACTGGTAATTGAAAGACTGGACCGACAACAGAACCAACAGCCACCTCCTCCTCCTCCGGTTCAGCCGGAACAGAATGCACCAAATGTACAGAATGTGAATGCTAATGAGGTGGACATTATTGCATTGACTCATAAGTTCAGCAAGATGAAACCGCCGTCCTTTCAGGGAGGCTTAGAACCGCTAAAGGCTGAAGCATGGGTCCTTGAAACCGAAAAGTTATTTGAGGTGTTTCCGTGCTCAGAAGCACACAAGGTATTGTTAGCCACCTTTACACTACAGGAAGAAGCTAGAAGGTGGTGGATGTTGACCCGTGATGCAAACACCGTAGTGACTTGGGCTCAGTTCAAGGAGTCCTTCTTTGAGAAATATTTTCCCCAGTGCATCAGGGACAGAAAAGTAACTGAGTTTGAACAGTTGAGACAGGGCAAAACGTCTGTTGCCGAGTATGAGAAGCAATTTACCGAACTTGCTAGGTATGCACCACATATGGTGGACACCGATTATAAGAAGGCCAGGAGATTTGAAGGTGGCCTTAGTGTTGCTATACAGGACCGCATAAATGTTTTGAAAATGCCAACTTATGTGGGTGTTCTCGACCGGGCATTAATGGCCGAGTCAAATATTGCAGCAGTGAAACAGTCTGAAACACCAACCACCGAGTGGCAAGGCAAAAGGCAAGGGTTCAAGTTTAAGAAAGGCAAGCATAGCTCATCGAATAAGAAACAGAATACGGGGTCAATGTCTAGCCCCAGCCAAGGGAGTGGGTTCACTCCACCCTGTTCTATATGTGGCAACAAGCACAAAGGGGTTTGCTATCAGATTTCTGGAGCTTGTTTCAAGTGTGGCAAGGTGGGCCACAGGATTAAAGACTGCCCCTCTAACCCGCAATCAAGTAGTAAAGCTGCACCAAGTGCAGCAGCATCAACTGCAACACCAAAACCGAATCCCAAAGCTACCGGGAAAGAGCCTATGAGGCAGGGCCGAGTATTTGCCCTAGTACCGGGAGATGTTCAGAACACTGAGACTGTTGTGTCAGGTATCCTCTCTATTTGTACTCAGAATGCATATGTATTGATTGATTCGGGGTCTACACATTCTTATGTGTCGCATGCTTTTTCGCGTAAATTGAATAGACCCTTAGAACCTATGAATTACTTGCTAGCTGTATCATCACCTGTTGGGGGATCCATGACATGTGCATATATGTATCCTGCTTGTGAGATTATTGTTGGGGATATGCATCTGTTTATTGATTTACTGCCGTTGAATATTGATCATTTTGATGTGATATTGGGGATGGATTGGTTACAAAAATATCATGCTACTATCGATTGTGTGACCAAGCAAGTTATTTTCCGTCTACCTGGTTTGCCTGAATTCGTATTTAATGGAATTGGAGTAGTACCTCCCCCGTACTTGATTTCTTCTGTGAAAGCCATGAAACTGATTAGAAAGGGGTGTGAAGGGTATTTCTGTTCTGTATTGACTGTATCTACTGATAGTGATAAAACTGATGTGAATTGCATTCCTATAGTTAGAGAATTTCCAGATGTATTTCCAGATGATCTACCAGGGGATTTGATTGACAGGGAGATTGAGTTTACTGTTGATGTAGTACCGGGTACACAGCCGTTATCTAAAGCTCCCTACAGAATGGCTCCAACTGAACTGAAAGAATTGAAAGTACAATTGCAGGAACTGCTGGACAAGAAGTTTATCAGGCCTAGTACTTCACCGTGGGGTGCTCCTGTTTTATTTGTGAAGAAGAAAGATGGCTCATTGAGACTGTGCATTGATTATCGCGAACTGAACAAGGTAACTGTGAAAAATAAATATCCATTACCGCGTATTGATGATTTGTTTGATCAGTTACAGGGTGCACAAGTGTTTTCTAAGATTGACCTTAGATCGGGGTATCACCAATTGAAAGTAAAACCGGAAGACATTGATAAAACTGCTTTTAGAACAAGGTATGGCCACTATGAATTTTTAGTTATGCCGTTCGGAGTCACGAATGCCCCAGCTGCATTTATGGACCTCATGAACAGAATTTTTAAACCATACCTTGATGATTTCATTGTGGTATTCATTGATGACATATTGATATATTCTAAGACTGTAGAAGAACATGAACAACATCTGAGACTTGCCCTACAAACCTTAAGAGAACAGAAACTGTATGGTAAACTGTCTAAATGTGAATTTTGGCTTGATCATGTGATGTTTTTGGGACATGTTGTTAGCAAAGATGGAATTTCTGTTGACCCGCAGAAAATTGAAGCTGTAGTAAGCTGGCCTAGACCAACCAATGTGACTGAAGTCCGAAGCTTTTTGGGACTAGCCGGGTATTACAGAAGATTTGTCAAAGATTTCTCCAAAATTGCCTTACCACTGACACAGTTGACACGGAAGGGGATATCATTTGACTGGACTGACCAGAGAGAATCAGCATTCCAAGAATTGAAAACTAGACTTGTGACTGCACCAATCCTGACTCTACCTACAGGTACGGATGGTTATACTATTTTTAGTGATGCTTCTCATAAGGGTTTGGGATGTGTTTTAATGCAGAATGGGAGAGTTATTGCTTATGCTTCCCGACAGTTGAGACCGCATGAAAAGAATTACCCAACCCATGATCTTGAACTTGCTGCAGTAGTATTTGCATTGAAAATCTGGCGTCACTATTTGTATGGAGCAACATGTGAAGTCTACACCGACCATAAGAGCCTAAAGTACTTTTTCACTCAGAAAGAACTGAATATGAGACAGCGGAGATGGCTAGAACTGATCAAAGATTATGACTTACAGATTTTATACCATCCGGGAAAAGCCAACACCGTTGCCGATGCATTGAGCCGAAAGTCAATTGCCAACTTAGCCTGTTTGCTCACCGGGCAGAAAGAATTGCTTCATGATCTGGAAAAGTCTGAAATTGAAATTGTTTTGAAAGAACAAGGTGGAACCTTAGCTGCTATTTCTGCTCAACCAGCCTTGATTGAAGAAATTAAGGAAAAACAGCAACTGGATGATTACTTGAAGAAAATCATTGAAGAAAGGGATTCAAAACTGAAACCGGGATTCAAATTTGAGAACAATGTACTGAAATTTCAAGATAGATTGTGTGTACCAAATGATTCTGAATTGAAAAGAAGAGTTCTGCAAGAAAGCCACAGTTCGAAGTTTTCGATTCACCCGGGGAATACGAAAATGTATCAAGACTTGAAACAGAATTTTTGGTGGCCAGGAATGAAGAGGGAAATTGCCGACTTTGTGTCCAAGTGTCTTCATTGCCAACAAGTCAAAGTTGAACATCAACGACCTGCTGGATTACTGCAACCTTTATCCATACCAGAGTGGAAATGGGAGCATATCACGATGGATTTCATTGTTGGATTACCTCGCTCCAGGAAAGGTATGGACTCTATTTGGGTTATTGTTGATAGACTGACTAAATCTGCACACTTCCTACCTGTCAAGACAATTTATAATGCGGACAGATTGGCTGTTATCTATATTGATGAGATTGTTAGACTGCATGGAGTGCCTGTATCTATTGTTTCTGACAGGGATTCGAAGTTTACATCGAGGTTCTGGCAGAGCCTACAGACTGCATTGGGTACTGAATTGAGGCTGAGTAGTGCCTATCATCCTCAGACAGATGGACAGTCAGAAAGGACCATCCAAACTTTAGAGGATCTACTGAGAATGTGTGTCCTTGATTTTCAGGGAAATTGGGAAAGTCATTTGCCATTAGCTGAATTCGCCTACAACAACAGCTACCATTCGAGTATTAGTATGGCGCCTTTCGAGGCATTGTATGGCAGAAAGTGTAGATCTCCGATTTGCTGGGCAGAAGTTGGAGATGGGCCATTGGTTGGGCCCGAAATTGTTTATGAAACGACTGAAAAGGTAAAACTGATACAGCAAAGATTGAAAACTGCACAGAGTAGACAGAAGAGTTATGCAGATGTCAGAAGGCGAGATAGAGAGTATGCTGTGGGTGATCACGTTTTTGTGAAAGTGACACCAATGAAAGGCCAGACTCGTTTTGGAGTCAAGGGTAAGTTAGCGCCGAGGTATGTCGGACCGTATGAAATTATTGAGAAAATCAATCCGGTGGCGTATCAAGTTGCGCTTCCTCCTGAAATGGAGCATATGCATAATGTCTTCCACATTTCGATGTTGAGAGACTATCTTCGAGATCCGTTTCATGTGATTGAGCCTACTCGGGTAGTGTTGAGTGATGACTACACTTATGAGGAACGGCCTATACAGATTGTAAACCAACGGATCAAGAAACTGAGGAACAAGGAGATTCCACTAGTGAAAGTTGACTGGCAGAACCATGGTGGCGTGTATGCCACTTGGGAAAGGGAAGATGACATGGCGAGAAGGTATCCTGATTTGTTTCCACTGGATCCTGTTTTCTTCCAAACTGAAGGTAACTCGAGTTTAGAGGACTAAACTCCTTATAAGGAGGGGAGACTGTAACGACCCTCGTCACTGATTACCAGTAACCACCGAATTATATACTGATTATTGCTAAATTGAATTGATAACGATTGATCATTGAGTTAATTGAAGTATTGAATAGACCGATTGAAATTGGAATTGAAATTGAATAAGTTTGACTATCGAATTGCACATTGCATCTGTTTGATTGATTAATTGTCTGTTTGAGTTATATGTTTAAACTGCTAATTGAAGGCCTTATCGGCGGCCGAATTAGAAACCGTTTAGTGTTTTAGAATCAGTAGAATATTTGTGAATTAATGGTATATTATCTGAAAAATCGATTAGGAATGATTAAATTAGATTTAAATAAGTTAATTGAGATGTTGGACTTATTTACACTATTGCCACCCTTAGTGGACATTTTAGTTAATACTATTATTGAGTCTTACACTTAGAGAAAACATCTTCATCAGCCATTTCTACACACCCTAGCCGAAATTAGCAAGAGAGAAGTGAAAGAGGAGAGTCAAGAGGGAAATTGAACTCATCTTGTGAATGTGCTTGAAGAATTTGAAGAATAAATTGCTAAATTAAACTCCTAGACTTGCATTTGAAGAACCTAGGTGAGAAATCTATTCTCCTAATTGTGTATTACTCTTGTCATGCATGCCTCATATCAAATTTAGTGGGTTAAGTCATGAATTTGTTCAAAAATGGTGAATTGAAGCTCAAATGTTACATGCATGTTGATATTGATGCATTTTGAAGTTGGTTCATGATCAATGGTGCATGCATGTCCATGTTTTTATTATAATTCATGTTTTCAGTTTGTTTTCAAAGTATTGAGCTCTCTAGAGCAAGATTAAAGCTGGAAATTGGTTTAGAGATCATGCATCTCATGTTTTGAAAGTGTTCTTGAATTGTTCTTGAAAATGGTTTGAAAATTGGCTTTAATTAACCAACTCTTGGGCCTTGCATGTGCAAATTAGCTTTTAAAACTTGTAGTATATTGAGTTTAAAGTGTTTTCCCAGATTTTGGGCCCAAGAGGTTGAGTTTTGGATGGTTGAATACTTGGTTCGAACTTGGGAGACAAATCTGGAAATTCCAGATTTGGCTTCCTCGCTCGAGCGAAGGATTCCTCGCTCGAGCGAGCCCTTTGTTTTTGCAAGCTCGCTCGAGCGAGCATCGAGCGACCATCGCGCGTAAAAATTGAGCAACCAGTACTTTCACTGTTCATGCAGATCGCTCGAGCGAAGAATTTCTCGCTCGAGCGAATCCTTTGATTTTGGAAGCTCGCTCGAGCGAAGGAAGGCTCGCTCGAGCGAGGTGCCTATTTCCAGCAACTTTTGAAAAATGCCTTCCAAGTGTAATTTTGCATCCTCATCTCATCCTAGGCATTCTTAGGCCTAGTTTAAGACATCTTAATGAGGATTTAGACATAGAACACACCGAGGCATATTAGGAAGTTAATCATTGTACTTCCCCAACTGTTAAACTTAGTGTGTGTTCAATTGTTTAATTGTTTAGGGTTGGCTCTCGGGGACACGCTCTAGCTGCTAATAGCCCAATCTCTGTGAGTAACAGACTGTGTAAAGATATGTTCAAAATGGTTATCTTTTGAATATTGAACTGAAATGTTTATTGAACTGATATGGTTTATTGAATGAATGTATGTCCTGTATTTCGAATTGTATTGTGGCATCCTTAGCACCCATTGTTATTGATTGATACAGAGCTCTGTCGGTTTCCTCGTGGAACCATATCGTTATTGATTGATGGCCATCACTATTGTTGGGTCTGTTAAGGCCCGGTCCTTTGGACCTATTGTTTATAGGCTAATGGATGTACCACATTTGACTGATTGATTGAAATACTGATTGATCGAAATACTGATTGATTGAAATATTGAAAGATTGAAATACTGTTTAATGAATTGATTTCATTACTGTAAGGACATTCATTCATAACCTCTTTACACCTTATGTTATTCACTGGGCTTTAGCTCACTGTTTATATATATATGTAGGTTCTCAGCAGCCCGACCGGAGCTAGGAGCGTGGGATTGGTCCCCAGTTTTGTCAAGCCAGCCTATGTGCCTCATGGCGAGGTTCCGTGTTGCCATGCTATGGCTTTGGGGTCTTTTGTATTTCCCCTGACTGTCTCACTGTTTTGTACTGTTGTGGGACTATTGTATAGACTGTTACTGTTTACTGTACTGTCCTAGGGGTTAAGTCCTTGTTTTCACCGACTGTTATGGATATGTATATAAATGTATGCCGTATTGTACTGTACTGTTTTATGTGCATGTGAATGAAAAACTTTTGGCATACAGATTGTCACAGCTCATTGGACACTATTCATTTATTGTTTTGGCTTCCGCCAGGCCCTGAACTCTGTTATATTGTATGATTGTTAAGCAGGCCTTTGGTAATCACGGATTACTGGCCAGTTACGGTGCTAAACCCATAGGGCCGGGTTTGGGTCGTGACAAATTTCTAATGAAGAACAGCAACGGGTTGTTCACTGCACAAATGCTAAAGATGCATGGGAAATTCTGAGCCAATTCCATGAAAGAGGCGATTTACCTTCACCTCCATCCGGCAACTTTTCTGCCTTGGTTGCTAGACTGGACGAGGTCAAGGAGAATGAAGAGCAAAAAGAGGATGATGAAACATCTGAAGATAATGATGAGATCAATGGTGATGAACTACAACAAGCCTACGAAAAGCTGTATGAGAAATCTCTGAATTTGTCCAAAAGCAACGACAAACTCTCTCTCAAGCTCAAAACATGTGAGAGCAAGAATGTCCGGCTAAAAGGAGAACTTATAGCAGCAAAACAGAATGTCATCAAGATCTCAAGTGACAGACAAGACTTATGTGGAAAACTTCTATCCTATGAAACTGAAAGGAATGAACTTCTGAAAGTATATTCCACATATGAAGAAAAGCTTGAAAGTCTTGAGTTGTCACAAGCTGCCTTGGAAGAGATAGTATGTCAGAAAGATGAAGAACTTCATATCGCTCGAGCAACAATTGCCATGTGGAACAAAGGTTCCAGATCTCTAGAAGACATACTTGGGTCTCAACAAATGGGTTCGGACAAAAGTGGGCTAGGCTATGGTGCGATGGCTCACAAAGGACAGGCCTCTACCTCACATAACCTGAAGGCTCAAGCAAAAGGAAAATTGAAGGTAGACCAGGATGATTCCTCTTTTCATCTACCGAAAGTAGGTAAGATCAACAAAAGGGAGGTAAAACCTATTTTTATTTGTCATCACTGTGGTAGGTATGGTCACATTCGTCTTTACTGTTTTGAACTATTTGGTAAGGTGTCTCAAAAGGGTAGAAATTCTAATACTTTTTGGGTTAGGAGACAACCTTACATGTCTAGGCGGAACACCAAGACAAAAAAGATTTGGGTTAGAAAAGATGATTTGACTTGTTTTGTTGCTCACACTACTCTAAAAGCACGTGACTCACACATGTGGTATCTTGATAGTGGGTGCTCTCGTCATATGTCCGGTAACAAATCCTACTTCACCTCCCTTGAAAAATATGAAGGAGGAATTGTTACCTTTGGAGATGGCGGCACTTCTAGAGTCATTGGTAAGGGCTCTATAAGTGTTGCTGGTCTTCCCAACTAGAAAATGCCTTGCTTGTTGATGGCCTTAAAGCTAATTTTTTGAGCATTAGTCAAATGTGTGATTCCCATCATGAAGTACTGTTTTCAAAAAATAAATGTGAAAATTTGGATAAAAAGGGAAATACTGTCTTACATGGGGTTCGCACATCTGATAACTGCTATGGAATTCTTACTACTAATGATCTTACTTGTCATTCTGCCATTATAAGTAACATTGATCTGTGGCATCAAAGATTAGGTCACATGAATTTCAAAGACCTAACTAAGATAGCCAACAAAGAGCTTGTGAGAGGAGTACCTAAACTGGGTCTTCAAATTAAACAGTCTCCTTCGGGTATATTTGTTTCTCAGTCTAAGTATGCAAAAAATCTTGTGTCAAAGTTTGGTCTTGAGTCTGCCAAACATGCACGTACTCCCATGAGCACCGGTCTTCACCTTTCCAAAGATTCCTCTGGTATTGATGTTGATCTTACCCTTTATAGGAGTATGATAGGGAGTCTTTTGTATCTCACAGCCAGTCGTCCTGCTATTTCCTTTAGTGTCGGTGTTTGTGCCCATTACCAGGCCAGTCCTAAAGAGTCTCACCTTCTTGTGGTAAAACGCATAATCAAATATGTTAATGGGACCTTAGGGTATGGGGTTTGGTTTTCCACTGATACTACAGCTGAAATTACTGGTTTTTCTGATGCTGACTGGGCAGGGTGTGCTGATGATAGGAAAAGTACATCCGGGGGGTGTTTTTACCTTGGGAATAATCTGGTGTCTTGGCATAGTAAAAAGCAAAATGCCATCTCTCTTTCAACTGCTGAGGCTGAGTACATTGCTGCAGGGAGTTGTTGTGCTCAAATGCTATGGATGAAGCAAATGCTTCATGATTATGGAATAGAACAGAACATTCTCACTATTTTTTGTGATAACACAAGTGCCATAAACATTTCAAAAAATCCTGTCCAACACTCTCGCACCAAGCATATTGACATCCGTCATCATTTTATACGAGAGTTAGTGGATGAAGGCCTTGTTGTTTTGGAACATGTACCTACTGAGCATCAAAAAGCTGATATTTTTACAAAACCCCTTGATCTTCTTCGATTTGAGTTTCTTAGAAAGACCTTGGGTGTAATGCTCAGTAACTAGGTTGTTTCTTGTTTTTATGTGAGGTGAGTGTGAGTGGTTGGCTTACTATTCTTGGATGTTTTAATCTCATTCTTATTGAGTCCTGATATTTTTGCATCAAATCTTTTTATAAACACTACTCATGTTTCTTACAAGATCTCATTATTTCGTTGTTCATAGCTCATTCTGAATGCCCATACTCATTTACTACATGATCTCATTCTGTACACATCCTTGAGATAAACTGTTGCAGGGGTTTCCGTACAAGTGATCAAAGTTTTCTATGGACCATTGACAGTGTTTCTTGTACTATTTCAGAGGAATTGACCTATACTAGTACATCATGGGTGATGTTGAGTCTCTTAACCATCTACCATTTTTTTTCACTTCCATGGTTTCTCCCTCAGTACATGATATCCAGGCATTAGGAAAAGGCTACCTCAGAGGCACCAACCAGGCCATCCTTTTGATTTCATTCTTCTCTGGTTTGGTCTCCATACTCTTGAGAGTGTATGCCACTAGTGAGTGCCCACAAGAAAGAAAAATTAAAAGAAAAAAAAATTAAAAGGATCTTGAGGGGGAGCCCCCGCATTTACTCAACAAATACCATGTGATTCCTAATGGTTTGACTTTTCTCTGTGATAGTCAGTTACCCTTGTCGGAGGTCCAGCCATCAGATCACTAAGAGGATTAACTCTAGCTTTGTGGCTCTCAAGGATTGCATGCACACACATTGTTTATGTGAGCTCTCATGTGTGTTTTTGAGTTATGCATTCTTATGATGCTTATGGCTTTGATTTAATACTATCTGTTTTATTCATGATATGGTGTTTCAACTCTTTTCTCAAATTTTCAGGACTCATGATTGATGGATTCTTTTGTCCTTGTGGTATAGTCTTTCACTTGGTCACCTTGCTTGCTACAGGACATCCTAGGTGTTTTTAAAATAAAATAAAAAAAAAGGTTTTCCGCTCGAGCGGCTTGTTTTATGCTCGAGCGTATTTTTCACCCTTGCAGCACTTTGTTCTTGGTTTTACAGTTTTGAGAAAGGGTTTTTTGCGCTCGAGCTGCAGTATTCACGCTCGAGCGGACTTCAGCTTGCATTGCCTTACGCTCGAGCGATCCTATGTACGCTCGAGCGGACCCAATTTGTATTTAAATCCCTCCCTCGACTCTTCAGGTCATTTTTTTACTCTCTTTTCATATCTCTCAGACCTAGGGTTCCTATTGTTCAAGTTTTGGGGTCGATTCCAGTCTAATCTTTCATCCTCCTCGCCGATTTGATTCGTGGTAAGTTTTTCCCTCTCTTCTTCGCTATTTTTTCTGTAATTTCGGCTCCAATGGGAGTTGTTTTTTTTTGTGTTTTTTGTTGGTTTTTGTGTCTAGGTTTTGTGGTTTCTTCTCTCACACACCTTCACTGTGTCTTGTTTGTGGGTCTTTCTTTTTGGGTCTGTTTTGTAATATTTTGGTTTCTATCATATTGTGTATTGTGTTATGAATTTCATCAATACCATGCCTATCTTTGTCCATGTTTGCCTTGTTCTTGTTCTCTTCATGCTTTGATTGGGTTTGAGTTCGAATGTGCTAGACTATGGGTTTCTACAAGTATTGCTCTGCTATCTCTATGGTTTTGTTTTGCAAAGGTTGTGGTTTCTCATCAGTGATATCTAGTGTTCTTTGTTTTGGGCTTTTGGCACTGCTATTATGCTCTACAGTCTGCACTCTGAATTAGTCATTATGTATGTGAGTTGAATCATATTTGTTTTCATTATTCTCACCCTCACTTGCTACTGATGTTACTAATGTTTTTTTTGTGTTATGTGTAACAACCCTCATACTGCTTACCGATTAATTACCGAGTACTGCTAAACTGAGAATGATTATGACTGGTAATTGAACTGACTGGATCACTGAACTGACTGACTGAAAATTGAAACTGATTGATTGAGTTTATCTATTGTGTTGCATATTCTATCTGTTTGATTGAATGTTTATCTGTTCATGTTTTATGTTTAAACTGCTAATTGAAGGCCTTATCGGCGGCCGAACCGTAAACTGATTGATGTTTTAGGATCATCATAATTTATGTAATTTTATGGTGTAATTATCTGAAATGTGATTTGGTATGATTAAATTAGATTAAAATGAACCAATTACAAGAGTTGACTTAATTACACCTTTGCCATTGTTAGTGGGCCACTATGCCATCATAGAGGGACTTAGTCTTGCAACTTAATATATATTTGCTCAGCCATTTATGTTGCCTACAGCCGACCAAATAGAGAGAGTGAGAACTAAGAGAGAATTGAGTTCAAACTTGAAGATTGGCTTGTAATTGGAAGACTTGAAGTATAGATTGCATAGTTGAGCTTGTTCATCTTACATTCAAGACCTAGGTAAGAGAATTCAACCTTTCATTCATGTATTTGAGCTTGTTCATGCTTAGTCCTTGAGCCTCTAGTGATTTGAGCCTTGTTTTGGTTCAATAATGTTGAATTAGAGATTAATTGGTGCATGCATGTGCATATTGTCGAGTTTGGAGGTTGTTCTTCATGGATTTTTGCATGCATGTCCATGTTAATGCTTAGGACCATGTTGTCATCTTGTTTTTCAAAGAATTGAGCTCATTTGAGCTAGCATTGAGGCTTAAAATTGTTTAAAGTGCATGCATGTCATGTTTGAACATTGTTCATGAGAATTGGTTTTGAAAATGGGTTTAATTGAAACACCCTTGGGCTTTGATTTCTTAAATTTGAGTTTTGAAACATGTTATTCTATGTATTTAAAAGAGTTTTCCAGAAAATGGGCCCAAGAGGATTGAATTGGGAGCATCAAATTTGAGTTTTGAACTTGGAACACAAATCTGGAATTTCCAGATTTTGGGTGTCCGCTCGAGCGGGGGAAGTGCCGCTCGAGCGGGGAAATCAAGCTCCCAGTACTTTGAATTGTTTTTCAGTCCGCTCAAGCAGAAAAAGTAGCGCTCGAGCGGAGAAATCGAGCATCCAGTACTTTGCACTGTTCATCAGTCCGCTCGAGCGGAGAACGGTGCGCTCGAGCAGAGTGTTGAGTGACACGCTCGAGCGGGGAAATCGGCGCTCGAGCGGGTACCTTTGTCTACTTGTCCGCTCGAGCGGGGAAACCTGCGCTCGAGCGGGACTCTGTTCCACTGAAAATTCTGCAAATGTTTTCTGAATACATCTTTGCATCCTCATTCCATCCTAGGCATTCCTAGGCCTAGTTTTAGACATCTTAATGAGGATATAGATGTAAAACACACCGAGGCATTATAGGGAGCTAATGTTTATCTTCCAAACTGTGAAACTTAGAGTGTGTTTAATCTGTTAACTGTATAGGGTTGGCATTCCGAGGAACCGCGCTCTAGCCTACTGTGGCCCAATCTCTGTGAGTAACAATTGTGTAAAGATATATTCAAATGATTAACTTCTGAAATACTGAACTGAACTGTTTACTGAATTGATATTGTCGACTGTATGAATGTATGTCCTATATTCTGAACTGTATTGTGGCATCCTTAGCAACTATTGTTTACTGTTACTGCTATTGTTTGAGCAATCTCTGCCATCGACGGTCTGTGAACGGATGGCCCCACCGACGGTCTATGAACGGGTGGATTTGTCTAATCGACTCGGTTCCCATGTTGGAACCACTACTGTTTACTGATTGATGGCCATCAATTGTTGCTCGGTCTTTTAAGACCTACCATTTACTGTACTGCTATGCTAATGGATGTACCACATATCACTGAATGACAGATATACTGAATCAATGAATTGTTTTCATTACTGTAAGGACATTCATTCTTAACTCCTTTACGCATTATGTTATTCACTGGGCTTTAGCTCACTGCTCATATATATATGTAGGTGTACAGGCACCAGAACGAGGCTAGAGGCGTCGGGATTAGCTCCAGTTTTGTCAAGCCAACCACTGTGCCTCACTGCGAGGTTCCAAGCCTATTGAGTTATGGCTTAGGGGTTTTGGTTCCCCGTCTGTCTCTGTACCGTTTTGTAATACTGTATAGACTGTACTGTACTGTTAGTGGGGATTGAGTCCCCGACTTGAATGATTGTATATATTGTAGATACTGTTTTGTTACTGACTGTTTATATGAATGTACGAAAAATCTTTTTGGCATACAGACTGTCACAGCTCATTGGACATTATCTTATTTACTGTATTGGCTTCCGCCAGGCCCTGTACTCTGTCTTACTGTATTACTGTTAAGCAGGCCTTCGGTAATCTCGAATTACTGGCCGGTTACAGTGCTAAACCCATAGGGCCGGGTTTGGGTCGTGACATTATGACTGTTTTGCTCTTTGGGTTTGGTTTGGTTTTTGAAATTGATGGGTTGTTTGGTTGTAGTGGTGTCTCACCTAGTCATGTCTGCTCCTGCCCCTAAACGCCGTAAGGCCACAGTGTCTCGCCCTACCTATAATTCTGTGAGGTTTCAGTCCGCTAAACAGTCCAAGTCTTTCCATAAATCTTTTGAGTCTCGGACAGTTCATTTAGAACGGAATGTTCAACCTGATACTTTTGATTCCATCCACATTCGTCCTTTGTTCGATCCTCTCGGTGGTGATTTAGTTTTATCTTTTTCTGGGCGTCAGAATCTCGATTGGGTTCGAGAATTCTACTGTAATATGGAGGGTATTCGTGATTTTGAGCCTTCTTTCACAACCTGGGTTAGGTCAAAATCTATTTCTGTCACCCCTGCCCTCATACGCCAGCTCCTTAAGATTGAACAAGGCTTTCCCAAGCACTATCCTTTTCAGGTTCCAGATCGACCTACCTGTAATTTTGATACTGTGGCTAAGGAGTTGTGTGGTGTTTCCCACCATTGGCCAAAAGGTGATTTCATTAAATAGTTTGAACTTCTTCCGGAGTTCAGACTGCTAATCTTATTGTCTGTGCCAACATCATTGTGACCACCCACTCCTCTGAGATTAAACAAGACCAAGGCTTCATTTTATACTGTATTGCACATCACATGTCTTTTGACCTTGCCATCCTTATTATCAAAAAGATGATCGGTGTTCATGGGAATAAACAGCTTGGCCTTCCGTATGGTTGTTTAATAAACCGTCTTCTATCTGATCTTGAGGTCCCGATTTTAGAAGATGACGAATTTGGCTACCCTTCTCGCCCTTTTACTAAAAAAACTGTGTCACAAAGTAGGGCTCATGTTAAGGGGGAGTCGTCTCGGGCTGGTCTTTCTGCAGGTGTCGCTGCTGGCCTCGCTGAGGAAGCCGAGTTTGATGCCGCTGCAGCAGGTGGTGAGGATACTGTTCCTCTTCCCGATCTTCATGTTCAGATTCAGCAGTTTCAGGAGGTCATGACCCGGTGCTTGGATTTTCTGGATGCACGCTTTGATGCGTTTGATGGTCGTCTTGGTCAGATGGAGCAGACTCTCATTCAGCTCGCCCATATTCTTCAGTCTCAACAGCCTCCTGATGCATGATTTGTTTATGTTTCCTGGCCAAAAAAAGGGAGATCTGTCATTTTGGACATTGGTGGACATTGGTGGTATTTGACTTTGGATATTATGGTACATCTTTTGTCATTTTGGATATTTTGATATTGGCATCTTTTGTCATTTTGGGTATTTTGATATTGGTACATTTGTTCATATGACTTTGGATATTGGTACATCTTTTGTTCATGACAGATATTTTGATTGGCATGATACTTTGGCATGATACATTTCACTTCTGATGCTATTCCACAGTTTTGTTTTGTTTTGGTATGTTGATTATTTTTACACAGGTGAATGTTGGATGAAGTGGGATGGGTGGCTTGTTCATGACAAGCTTGTTTTGAGTTTAGAGTTGTTTTGTTCGTGTTGTTAATCTTGTCTAGTGCATGTGTTTAAGGAAAAATGTTTAGAAAGGTTTTGTCCGGGAATTGACAAATGAGGAGATTGTTAGGTCCCTTTATTGTCAAATCCGGGTACAAAACTTTGAATTGTTAAAGTTGTAAATTTTCCTGTATTTTTGTCTTTCCCGCTCGAGCGGGGTCTGTTGCGCTCAAGCGGAGTTTGTGGTATCTCAGTAGTTTAACAGGTCTGTAAAAGTACTGGGGTGCGTGATTTCGCGCTCGAGCGGGATCTCAAGCGCTCGAGCGGAACCCTGTGTTGTCACACGCATGTTTTGTTGAAGCCGCTCGAGCGGGATGTGGAGCGCTCGAGCAGAGATCGCGGACTCAGATTTTCTATTTATACCTGTTTAGGTTATTTTTAGGATTACTTTTCCTAGATCTTATTCGAGAGTCCTAGGGTTTTGTTTGAAGTTTTCTTCTGAGGTTTTGGTGAGTTTTTCTTGATATTCTTGAGAGAGTTCTAAACTTATGCATTGAGATTCATACATCAAGAAGGTTGATACTTTATATTCAAAAGAGTGCTCTTCGGTGAATTCCGAAGATTAAGACGTGGAGTTTCAAAAGGTGTTTGATTCTATACGTAGTCGTTAATTCGACAAGTGAAGTTGTGGGATCAACTTCAGAATCAGTTCCGTGACGAAGGCGTGGCGAAAGAGTTACAGAAGATTCGAAGACAAATTGACTGGGTTGGGTAATTTGTGTATTATCTTTGTAATCTTTCTTCCTTCAGTAGTGGATTGATTAGTGGCGGTTCGCCTGTGGTTTTTGATTACAATTGAAGGTTCTTCAATTGTGGTTTTTCCACGTAAAAAATCGTTTGTGTCGATTTATTGTTTATTTCGAAAAACAAACAATCTAAAATCACTCTCGTAAGTGCTTGTTGATTTTGGATTGAGTGTTTTGGATAATTGGGATTTGGAATATTTTAATCTTGATCTAATCACAAATCACTTAGGATTTTCAGAAATTATTTGTAAGTGATTAAGAATTTTAAGGAGTAAGATATATTTTTTATAACCATAGGAGACAAATAGTGTTTTAAGCAAACCTGTGTTTGGTTGGAGGATTTGAGGAGGGATTTGGAAAGGGAAAGGGAAAAGTTAGGTGAAATGTGAATAAAATATACCTACATTTCACCTAATTTCACACACCTTTTCCCTTTTCCTTTCTAAATACCTCTCCAAATCCCCCAACCAAACACAGCATAAGAGGTGTATTAGATTAATGAATGGGGTTAACCCGAATGTTGTGGCAAAAACAGTAGAAACTTTGTAATTGTAATCTCATAATTTATTTATTTATTTATAAAGAAAGTCTATTTAATTGTGCACAAAAGTGGTATTATATATAATCTAATTATTGCAGGAAAGTTGTTCATTTAACCAAGTTGACTTTTAAATATTGAAATAAGTTACCAAAAGCATCAATAATTCAATAATTTATATACATATTTGGCAATACAATCAGAAATTGAAAATTTGTAAAGATATCATTTAAAAATCCATTTGGTTAAGGTGGATGTCTTTTTCAAATATTGCAATTTAATTTATAGAACAATACAAATTTAGATTAGTATATATGGAAGAACCATTAAAATTCAATACTGGTTGTTGACAATATGTTCTTAAATTTCTTTAAGATGGAAGAACCATTAAAATTCAATATTTAATAGAATTTTAAAATAATAATAATAATAAAATCTCAAATGATAGTCATGCCTACTTCACCTTTAGAATCAAACTCGATTTCAGTCTAAGGTTGATGCTTATTGCCATGTATTTTAGCCTCTTTTTTTTTTTTTTTTTTTTCTTTTGTCCTTTTCATGGTTACTTTATTATCTTTCAAAACTTAGTTGTTTATTTATTTTATTGGGTTTTTAAAGCAAGGAGAACGTAACAAATCACCATCAAGATGGATCATGAAAAGTATAATGAATGAATCACTAACAAGTGTCCTTAAGTACAAATAAAAATACTAAAAAAATGCAATTATTGTATAATCTCCTCAATTGCAATAGTTGACTATTCTATTTATTTACTTGCAAAGATTTTCAAGTGCACAGGTTTTGAATCTTGGTTGGCTGTGTGAGATATCTTAACTTCTTCTGATATGTTTTTTTTATTTATAATTTTAATAATTTTATGCGCCGACACAGAATTAAAAAAATAAAATGACAAACCACGTCAATAACATAGTCCTACTTTGTGTATAGATTTTAGGTCAAAAAAAAGAAAAGAAAAAGAATAAATATAAAAAAATCCATTGGTATCTCTCTCTAACTACAGAAGATCTCTACATGATTTGTGAGCATTGAATTCATCATGATCCCTCTTCGTTGCAAGCATCTCCATCTCTCTTCCTTTCCATATTCATCACCTTCTCTCCCTAGTCATTTAACAACTTAAACATCCTCAAGCAATCAAGTGATTTCTCACCAAAAAGAATTATTATTACAAAATAATATAATTTGATATCAAATCGGTTTAAAAGATTTTATATCTAAATTTGAAGTGATTTTTCTAACCAAGAGTTTTTCTCTTCCATTTGGTTTGTTGGTGAAGGAAGAATTCTTTCTTTTCATTGGTTCTCAGGTCTTTGTTTTGTTTTGGATTTTTAAATTTGTTGAAGCTCGCCACATCACATTTTGTTTTTGATTTTGTGCATTTAGCATTATTATTTGAATTTTTTTAATTATTTAATATACATAATAAAATCCTAATTGTACACAAATGATAATTTTTTGAGTTTTCAACATAATAAAATAATCTACCATCACAAAGTGAGATTTCTCAATGAAAATTACAATAACATTAAATGACTATATTATCGTTGTTCTATTTAATATTTACTTTATCAGTGGTATTATATACACGAATTAGTATATTAACTAGTGTACCAACATTAAAGAATAAAAATGATTAAAGATCTTAGGATCTCAAGATATTTCTTCAAAATATTGTTTAAATATATATTCTTTAATACATTTTAAAATAATTGACAACTTTTTAAATTATAATTATTTTTTTTAAAATACTTGAAAACATATATTTTCAAACAAATTGCTACGCATATGACATGTAAGTTGGCTTAAGATCTAATCTAGTCGAAGTAATTAACATTTTTCAATAAATAATAGTGACATTTTGTTTGGGAAGGGTTATTTTGATTAAAATAGATAATAAAGACAAAAATAGATTAAAATAATCAATAAAATAAAATGTCACATTTATAATTATTTTATCAAAAAAAAAATCAATTATCTTCTAAAACACAATTTTTTAAAACCAAACTAAGGCCTTGTTTGGAAAATTAACTATTTTAGTTGATTTTTTAGCTATTATAACCTGGCTACAAAAAATGTGTTTGGAAAGTTTGTTGGCTTTTTTTGTAATTGATCTGATGATTGTGAGAAAAAAAGTGAAATAATTATAGGTTGAATGTGATATTTTGTCTTATTAACTATTTTAATTTATTTTATCTTTATTAGCTATTTTAGTCCAAGTAGTGACCTAAAAAAAAAAAAAAAAAAACTAACTAAAAACTTCCGAAACGAGGCATGTTTCTTAATTTGTTTTTGATAACGCTAACATTAATTTTTGATATTATTATCCGACTTGCTACAATGTATTGATTTAATGGACTTTACATCTCATTATACCAATTAATTAGTGACATTACTACATGAAAAAATTGATATGTTTTTCTTAGGGAAATTCTATAAGCAATCTATTAGCGATACATGAAAAATTAAATATATGTTTTAATTAATTATACTCTTCATCTTTATAGTTTGATCTAAATTTTATTTTAGTCTTTATAGTTTCAAATTAAATAATTTGATCCTTACACTGTATAGTTTTAATTTAGTTCCTTTGTCTAAATTAGAAGTTAAAAATAATAATTTTGGGACACGTAAAATTTTTAAAGTGTAAAGATTAAATTGTTTAAATTGAAATAATAGAAATTAAAGTGAAATTTGAGTCAAATTATAATGGTGAAAAGTTTAATTAACTCTTTTGTTTTTATTTAATTCTATAACACATTCCTTTTTTCTTCTACTGTTTTTTTGGAGTGAAAAGTGAAAAATGTTGTTCATACATAAAATTCATACAAAAATCATGACAAAAATGATATGGCAATTCAGTTAATAAATGTTACAGTCGTGTATGTTTTGCTTTAAAATGAATAGTTTACATTAAGCCATATCACTATGTATAGAAATACTGTATGAATTTTATATTTATATATTATTACTTCAAAAAGTGACATAGGGTTATTTTGAAATATCACTATTTTAAAGTCTTTGTTTTAGAACATGCTATTTTAGTAATTTTTTGATTTTTTGATTAAAATATGAGATAAAAAAAATTAATATGTTTGGGATGACATTTTGATTTTTTTATGAAAAGATATGCAAAAAGTAGAGAGAAAATGAAATTTTTAATTTTTTGGTATATGTTATTGGTTTTTTGATTTTTTTTGTGATTTTTTAATTTTTAGACTAAAAAATAATATTGCCAAACGAGACCTTAATTTTTTATGAAAAGGCATAGAAAAAAAAAATTTTGGTTGAAAATATTTTTTTGAGTTTTAATTATTTTAAGTTATTGCTGAAATAACTTTTAGTTACATGAGACATATCAAATAAGAAAATATTCACTTTGCTTACTTTTGGTTTTTCAAAAACACTTTTTAGAAAATTATTCTTTCTTATTTTTTGTATTTTTTTTATTTTTTACTGACTTTTTATAATAGTTTAAGCATTTTTTTCTAATTTTTAGACACATCTAACATAAAAACACATAAAAAGTATAATTTTGTGAAAAAAATCTTTTAAAAATTCAATAAATATTAAAAATTTAAAAAATACGAGAATTTAGTATATTTTTATGTATTTATTAATTTTTTAAAATATTTTTTCACAAATTTTTTACTTTTTAAATACATCTAAGTAAGGTGTATCTAAAAAAGTAAAAAAAAAGTTTAAAATTTTAAAAATATTCACTAAAAATAAAAAATACTAAAATCAAAAAAATTAATTTTTTAAAAATTTAATTCAAAATATTCAAACCAAACACAGATTATAATTCATATACTATATTACACCCAAAACAAAAATATATTGTAGAATTACAGTGAGTACCATAGCGCCCTAGAATTTAACTTTCTATTTTTATCGATCAAGCAATAACTTTCATAAATGTTATCTTAAAAAAAAAAAAAAAAACCTTTCATAAATTAATATTATTGTTTACAAATCTCGGGTATATACCCAAGCATCTTCGTACAAAGTTTGACAGTCAAATTTCCGCCACTTTTGACAAATAGGTTGAGGAGTTGTTTGAGATGATTTATATAATTGTATTTTTTAATTTGTAATAAAAAAATATTTAAAAAGTTAAAGAGATAATGTGATTTTTAAAAAATAAAATAATAAATAAGATAAAAAAATGTAAAAAAGGAAAAAGATATTGTGATTTTAAAAAAATAAAAAGATAAATAAGTACATTTTTATAATGCATCTCAAAGTCAGCTTATTAACTTTTTAATTTTTTTAAGTCATATTATCTCTCTATTTTTTTATATATATATTTAAAAAGAATAAAAAATAAATAAATAAATAAATTAACTTTTAACCTAATTCTTAAAATAGGCCGTCAAAGGGATAAATGAAGTTAACTCAATAATAAATAAAACCTACCAACAATTTATTTTCATTACAGAAACAAAATATTTAGAATTTAAAAGGAAATTCTAATATACATACCTTAAAATGGTGTATCATATGCATTTCTAATTATATATATATTTTTTAGTTTTGACTAATTTTCTTCTTTAATTATAACATTATTTTAGTTATGACTCATGAGTTCTTTAGTCATGTTTCATGTTGTGTTTAGTTATGACATTTTTTTATTTTAGTTATAACTCAAAAAGTATAAAATTATATAATTTTCTTATTTAGTTATAAGATATGTATGGTGTTTTCCGAATTTAAAATATACTATTAAGACAGTAGCGCTTATGTCAAGTTTAAATTTATTTGACAAATTCAAATTTTAGATTTTTTTAAAATAATCTTTTGAATATATAATATTAAATTCAAAACCATTTTCTAAATATTTTATGAGTACATAAATTCTTTCTAACGATGCCAATTTATTAGACAAAAATAACTTAAAATTCACTTAATATATATTGAAAATTATACTACGTTGTTTTGTCTGTTTGTTTTTTCTAAAGTTCAAAAACATATATTATTTTTATTTTTTGTGTGTAAATAATTAATTTTTTTGTATGTTACAAAGTGGATTGTTTTTCAAAAAATTCACAAAATAAGTTGATCAAATAACTTTTGAAAAATTCTATTCATACAAAAAAATTTCACAAAAATAATATGACAATACCATTATTATAAATAAATTCATTTTAATGGGATTTTCAATTTCACTGACTTGTAATATTAACACTATTCATAAATTTTCTGTAATCTTGAAAAATAGAAAACAAAAAATTAAAATTACAAGTCAGTGAAACTTTTAAAAAATAATTACAATTCATAATAAAAAAATTAAATTATTAATATTTACAAAATTCATCATTGATTTATAATTATTTTTTAAAAATACCACTTGATATTTCTCCCAAACAAGAACAATACAAAACACACAAACAAAAATCAAAATTTTATTTTAATTTATTTTTCGGCAATGCTACGTAACTCAAATTTTGTGGCTCAAAAGTGGCTCAAATGGCCAAAACGACGTCGTTTTGAACACAGAACAACATAAAAATGGCCAAAACAACGTCGTTTTGGCTATTTGAGTCACTTTTAAGCCACAAAATTTGAACTACGAGACATTTTCCTTTATTTTTATTGAAAAAGCCAAGAAAAGTAGAATTTTCAATGCTAGATAATAAATAAATAAAAAAAATAGAAAAACAAAGATTCAGCTTTTAGAGAGAGAGAGACAGAGAGAGAGAGGGAGAGATAAGCTGACTTCTTCAATTAGCAAATTACCTTTTCTCTTCATCGTTTGCCGAAATTAGCAAAATTTCTCTTTCATCGATCCCAATCTCGACTATGTAAATCAAACAACCCAAATCCCAAATTCATCCCAAAATTCTTTTCACTTTCCGTTTCCAAATCACACCCCAAAACCCTAATCAATGATGGATTTCTCAGGCGTTGTTTCCTTTTCCTCTTCATCATCCACCACTTCTTCTACCATTCTCCGTAACCTCTCTCATTGAATATCGATTTCTCTCCGTTCAAATCTCTGCAGTTTTTGTTGTTGTTCTGAAAAATCAAAGATGAATGTGGGAAAGTCTCAGATATGGCAACCTTGCAAGAGAAAGAGGTATTGATTTCTAGAGAGAGAAATCGATACATATAGAAACAATGGATGGTATTTGTATATGTATTGAGGACTCAGTCGTGCCAGATTTGTAAAAAGAAATAGAGATTAACCTTGAGGTTAGAGAGATATATATATTTGTAGAGAGAGAGAGATGGCTTCTCGTGGCAATGGTGGGAGTGGGAAGACGAGAGTAGGGAGATACGAGCTGGGAAGGACTCTTGGTGAAGGATCGTTCGCGAAGGTAAAGTTTGCGAGGAATATAGAGACTGGTGAGAATGTTGCTATAAAGATTCTTGATAAAGAGAAAGTTCTCAAGCATAAGATGATCGCTCAGGTACTATATCTTTATATATCAAATTTGATTTTTTTTTTTTTTGTGATATTGGAGTTGATTGACTTTTTAGCAATTTGATGTCGATTGGTTTGTGGTTTTCGTCGTAGTGATAATAATTAGATTCTGTTTGGATGGTAAGAAAAAAAAAAATGAAATTTGACATCTTGCCTAGTTATATGATTCTATTTGGGTGGAAAGAAAAAGTGAGGGAAATGAAAGAAAATGAAATTTGACATTTGAAGCTTTTGGGTATGTACTGGCCTAATTAATTAAGATTTGAGAATATGAATATCTCAATTCTACCCAAGAAATAATTGTAGATGTCACTTGAACGCAAAATCGACAAACATGCTCACATGCTCAATGTTCTTTTGTTTTTTTTGGTCTTAATTATCTATAGTTTCTCTGAAAGCTAAAATAGAGTTGATCGCTCAGGTAGTATATATATCTCTCTCTGTCAAATTTGAATTTTTTGTGATATTCGAGTTGATTGACTTTTTAGCAATTTGATGCCAATTGGTTTGTGGTTTTCGTCGCAGTGATAATTAGATTCTGTTTGGATGGTGAGGAAAAAAAAAATTAGGAAAACCAAAGATGATGAAAATTGACAATTGGACTAGTTTGATGATTCTGTTTGGGTGAAAAGGAAAAGTGAGGAAACTGAAAGATAATGAAATTTGACGTGTAAAGCTTTTGGATATATAGATATATAGTGGGCTAGTTAATTAAGATTTGAGAATATATGAATATCTCATACTCAATTCTATTCAACAAATAACTGTGCAAGTGTTCAATAAGGTTCTTTTGTTTTTTGGATCTTAATTATCTATAGTTTCTCTGAAAGCTAAAACAGAGTTGACCATTAGGTATGGCTTGAAATTTTGCACACTTCCTGGTAAAAGAGTATAAAAAAGTAAAGCATGTAAGTTCGACATATCTCAATTTTCTGGTTTGATTATTAATAAGGAGAAAGATCATCTAAATTACCTGTTTTGACTACGTGTTTAGTTATTTTTATCTTTTATTTTTTAGTCCTTTTGGTGTTGTGATGTATTATATTGATTTTGTGCATGCGCTGCCCTTGATATTAAGACCTTCCTTTTTTGGTGGATTTAAGAATTATTTTTCTTCTAAATTTAATTTCTATTTTGTTATTTGATGGTGTTTTACATAGTAATTTTATGGTAACTTTGTAATTGTGTTTGTTTTTGCAGATTAAGCGTGAAATTTCAACCATGAAACTAATCCGACACCCAAATGTCATTCGTATGTATGAGGTTAGAATTTGCTTACTTACATTCATCCTATGTCTCCCAATTCTAATAAGACCCAAATTAGCATATGTTTTTGCATTTATAAATCAATAAGCTTCTGCTTTTCTATGATCCCATATATGTCTAGAGTGACTGAAGGTCCTCTGTTGTAGGTTATGGCTAGCAAGACAAAAATATACATTGTTTTGGAATATGTAACTGGTGGCGAACTCTTCGACAAAATTGTAAGCCAGTCATTGCTTCAGTGTTTTTGCATTTGTTTCCATCGACAATCTTGTTCCTTGTGATTAGTTACAAAATCAATTTCGTGCAATGTCTTCGAGCCAGGCTAGTAAAGGGAGATTGAAAGAAGATGAAGCGAGGAAGTATTTTCAGCAGCTCATAAATGCGGTCGATTATTGCCACAGCAGAGGCGTTTGCCATAGAGACCTGAAGGTGATAAGGGCACTGATTTTCAGTTTTAATTTCCATCGATCTCAAGTTTTCTTCTACATGGCCTCAGAGATGACAACCAATTGGCTTTTTAGTTTTTGATGCTTGATCTTTGCTATTGGCTTTACTGATTTGAACGCTGTTGCTGTTTTGTAATTCACAGCCAGAGAATCTGCTACTGGATGCGAATGGTGCTCTTAAAGTCTCAGATTTTGGATTAAGTGCTCTACCTCAGCAAGTTCGAGTAAGTATGATGGTTTCCTCATGTGAAAAGTATTAACCCTTAAATATTAAGTGTAGCAATCATTGGTTTTTTTGCCAGTAGGCTTTGTATCTACTTTATTTTATGCATAAAAGACATAAAAAATGAGTTTCTGAGCTTTTTATTCAGGAAGATGGGTTACTACATACAACCTGTGGAACGCCAAATTACGTTGCTCCTGAGGTACGTTTACAGCTTTTACTGCAATTTATTTATCTATACTCTTCAAAACTACAGGCTTTTTTTTGACCCTCGACTTTGATTCTTTACTTTTATAGGTGATCAACAATAAAGGCTATGATGGAGCTAATGCAGATCTGTGGTCGTGTGGTGTAATCCTTTTTGTCCTTATGGCTGGCTATCTTCCTTTTGAAGAGCCCAACCTGATGGCATTATACAAGAAGGTTTTCTTTTTCCCTTGGTTTTTTTCGTTGTAATTTCATCAGGATTTTTTCTTGTGATTTCCTTTCTTTTTCTTTTTCTTTCTCTTTCTTACTTTCTTGATCAAATCTCATTTATCACTGGCAGTTTCATTCACTCACTTTTAATCTTAATCTTTTGAGAACTTCACTTTGAAATGTTTTGACGATTCCGACATCATTCTGCATTATTGGACATAGTCTGGTAGAAAAAAGCTAATGTAATCAGAGAACTAAATTACTTGTGTATCATGTGTGGGTGTTATTTTTATATCTACACGCAAGCAACAAATTTAATGGAAGTGACCTATTTTTAAATACAATGTTCAGGATTAACACCTTTTCACTTGGTTTGCTGTAAATTATTTTTGGTGTAGTGATCTACCTGGACAATTCTCTTGAATTGTTCTAGATCTTTTCGGTCTGGCAAGATACACGATCATTTTACTTCCATCTAAACTCCAAATAATAGTGTTCCTTGGACCCATAAAATAGGGTTATTTGCAGTTAAATTCAAATAGCAGGGATGAAGAAAGAGAAGACCAAAAGAGTAATATAACTTATTTTGAGGCCCAAGATTTTTTTAATCATGTTTTGCCTATCTAAGCAACATTGTAATAGAAGGGGTTCTTTGCCATGGTTTGGTATAAGATTAACACATGTATAAGATCTTTTTTTTTAATTTCAAGTTGCTTCTTTCTTTCTTCTTCTTTTTTTTATTTTATTTTTATTTTTTATGGTTGAAATGCAAGTATACAATGACTTTCCATGATTGCAGATATTCAAGGCTGACTTCACATGTCCTCCATGGTTTTCCTCAAGCGCGAAGAAACTAATCAAAAGAATTCTCGATCCTAATCCTCTGACAGTATGTGGCCACTTTTCTCTTATTCTTTTGGTTAAATTGCAGTATTTATATTTATTTTAGTGAATTTTACTTATCAAATAAAATATTTGAGACACTGTAATTCCCTACATTTATAACTCATGATGTGCATATATAATTTTATGGTATGGAACAGCGCATCACAATTGCCGAGGTCATTGAGAATGAGTGGTTTAAGAAGGGGTATAAGCCTCCCACTTTTGAACAGACAGATGTTAGTCTTGATGATGTGGATGCTATTTTTAATGAATCAGGGGTAAACTATCTCTTGTTTGCTATTTTAGTCAAAAAGCATTTGATCTTGTACCTTTTTGGTTAGTAATTTGAGTAGTGGAGCATTTGACTGGCTTTGACTTTGATATTCCTCTTAATGTACAGAACTCTCAAAACCTTGTCGTGGAAAGGCGGGAAGAACGACCTGCAACACCTGTCACTATGAATGCTTTTGAGCTTATCTCTAAATCTCAGGGTCTTAACCTCGGTTCTCTATTTGAAAAGCAAATGGTACATCATATGTTTACAGCTTTGATTGTGCTCGGTTCCTAAACTATCAGATGTTAAAGATCTTTAGAATGCTATAATTCCATGTATTTGTCAGTAAAGTGAGAGCTTCTATGTCATCTCATGAATGGACCGGGGTGATTTTGTTAAGTATTATTGGACCATTGGAGATTTTGTTAATGCCTTCAATGTGCGGGAATAGAGCTGGTGAATTTGTCATGATAGTAGCTGTCAAAAAATGTTGAACTTCTATTTGTTCAATTTTTTTTCCTCCCGCATGCTGCATCATAATTACGTAGTGAAATGACAAGTATCTGTCTCTTCTTTATTGATAGACCCTCAAATTTGTTTATATATTTGAAGCTTATGATGTCTGACATATGCTCTGATGATCAGGGGCTTGTTAAACGGGAAACAAGATTTACATCCAAATGTCCTGCTAATGTGATTATCTCGAAAATTGAAGAAACTGTGGTGCCTTTGGGTTTTGATGTAAAGAAAAACAATTACAAGGTACAGTGTGCATTCTGGTTCTCTCTCTCTCGTCAATTATTTGTCTATATGTTTTTTCTAGAGCAGTTTAGAAGCAGATTATTTTACATAGCGATTCCATCAATAAATTTAGTATTTTGACTAGGTTGAATAAATCCAAGGAATATATGGTCTTCCTGCATCCTAATTTCTTTGCCTGTAATTTTGTATTTTTGCGTTTCACCAACTAGTTGCTAGGTCTAATTGATTTTGTACAATTGGACATACAATGAACTTGGCTATAATGAACTTATCAGCAACATTAAAAGGTTATGAAACACTTTCAATCAAGGTCTTTCTGTTTTCCTACTTCTAACGATATCCTTTTTTGTCATCAATCCCAGATGAAACTTCAAGGGGAGAAAACTGGGCGCAAGGGTCATTTAGCTGTTGCAACTGAGGTATGTTTCTCTGAGGAACTTTCTTCAAAGGATCTTCTGTTGACTGAAAAAGCACTAGAATATCATTCAGGCATTGTCTGAAAAGAATTTCTTTGACAGATTTTCGAGGTGGCTCCTTCACTTTACATGGTTGAGCTTCGGAAAGCTGGAGGGGATACCTTAGAATTTCATATGGTATGGTTCAGTATTCTCATTGCAAACGTAGCACTTGGTTGGTAGTAGAAATATTTCTGCAATTGTTTATCCACTGGTTCTATGCAACCATACTAATGCTAGAGACAAGGAAAATTGACAGTCATCAATAGGAGACAAGCAATTCAGTTTTGTAGGCAGCCTACCGAATGGGCTATACTAAGGATTTCCTTGATCTCACAATAAGCAAAACCAACGTGCTTATCAAGGGTGGCAGTTTTTTCGAAATTTAGAGAAATCAGATACGGATACCCAATAATTTACCCGTTTTTGTATCCTGAAATTTGAACTGTTCTGCGCTACTTTCTTCTTGCATGTGTGTGTTTGTTTTCCCTTTTAATTGTAAATTATGAGCTTATTTTTTGCACTCACTTGAATACAGTTCTACAATAACCTCGCAACTGGTTTGAAAGATGTTGTCTGGAAATCAGGTGATTAATCAGAAGAGGAAGCAAATAATGGTTAGTATAAGATATAAAAATTTTTTGATCGAGTTTAGTATAATATAGTAGTAACAACAATTACCATTTTTCAATTGAATATTGTGCAATGGTTTTCTGAATCATTTCATGATCGGTTTGGATACAAGTACTTTGCAACACTGCTTATAAAGCATCGAAATGAACAAACTGAAAGTCCTGTGCCAAGCATTAGATTTATCAGATGATTGGATGAATGTTTTTGGGTTGTGACATATTGCTTTGGTTTGCGTCTACAGGTGTCAGTATCGTGTCCTGATCATCCGCTTCCTTTCAAGACAAATATTGGTGGGAATTTTATGGAATTTCAGCTACAGATATTTGAACTCATACTCTTAGGTTTTGCTGTATTGTGTTTTTTTATTTCTTTGCATGGCATTGGGTGCAGAAACTTGTTCTGGGTTCCTCTAGCAATGTGTTTTCCTTGTTAAACATGGTTGCTCATATATAAAATACCTTGACATTGTTTGGTTTAGATTGAACAATTGCTTGGACCATTTTGTTTTGGGTTAATTTCACTTTTATTCCCTACCCTAAACTATCACTTTTTTTTTTGGGTCTATTTCATCTTTAAATTTACAAATCAGCAATTGTTGAAGCTTGATTTGATCGGTAAAAAAATTAGTTTAAAATTTGAACAACTTAAATGTACAATTAAATGCTCATTTTTTCACTATTTTTAATAAATTACACCTCAAAACCAAAAGAGTTTGGTATTTCAAGGTAGTTGAATTTTCAGATCTTTTTTTAAAAAAATTGGAAATTAGTTGGACTAAAAAAGAAAACCCAACTCAAAAAAATTTAAAATCATATGAAAGTAATAAGTGATGGTGGTTTTTTTTTTTACTTTTTCTTTTTTTAATCAAACTAAATTTTCTGTAGTTTTGAAAAATATTTCTAAAAACTTAACCAAACAAAACCAAAATTTGGAATTTTATGGGCATTTTAGCTTTTTGTCCATTAGAAAAAGGGAAAATTAGTAAAACATTCATCTCTAACTTTGTGTAGTTGAAGAGGTCCAAGACGTATTTTTTAGCTAAGGTCCCTTAACATTTTCACAGATAAAATTCGACGCAGAAAAATTTCGCTCAACTTAGAGATATTTCAATTTCATAGAGAAATTTGTTTGATTTCTCTCTTATTTCATAAATTTTTTTTGAAATTTCTCTATGAAAATTAAAATTTCTCTGAATCGAATTTTTTCTGTAAAAGTATTGAGGGACCTTAACTACTATAAAAATAGTATATGTTTTTTATTTTATAAAATCTTATTATCAGATACCTTTAAAAAAAATTTCCCTAAAAAAAACTAGACTTTAAACCTTCCCCTGACAAATATTTTAGTTTAGGGTTCAATACATCTACATATTTTTTTACAAACAAGGCCCATGAATTTAAACTTGATGACCAAAGTCATGCATGTGGTATAAAAGAACCAGACACTTTGAAATCGATTAATTTCTTGTTTTGAAAACAAGTGGGATTTTTTTTATTTTTTCCAAAACTTTTGAGAATCTTAAAGTTCAAATCCAAGTTTCAGATTACCTTCCTAGTTTCAGGTACAGAAGGAAACAAGGTGATACAAGATTGCGAGTGAGTTGCACAGTTGTGAAAGCATTTTATGTAATTGAATCAATTTTGGATATGTAAAAATAATTTTTGTTGCTTTATTCCACACAAGAAGTGAAAATTATTTTACAATTATAGAGATATGAAAATGGAAAGCAATTAGTTCATTGCTTTTGATTCTTAATATTGCATACATTTACATACATTGACTCTACTAATCTATCCTTCAAATGGTAACTTAATGAGGAGCATGAATCAATTGAGGAATTTTTATTCTACTCTCTTTTATTTCTCTGTTTCAGACACATTTTTGTCATAAGATCTATCTTTTGACTCTGATCTTGTGATAGAGAGGGGATTTGGAACAAAGAGATATGAAAGAATGGGACAGAGAATCCAATTATGCAAGACTCATACATTCTTTGTCCATTATCGTGTTTTCTTCCTCTTAAGTTTAGTTACTTTTTTTATACTCCTATAATACAATCCCCCATAAGGTGACAGTAAAGTCCGAATATATACAATTACTTATAAATTGAGTATATCGATTAAGGGTGCATCACAAACTTAAGATATTCAAGCTTATAGTTCATTCAAAGACATGCCAATATGTCACTCTCACTTCTACGAGACAATAGTCATCCATATAAAATATATACAGTTCAACAGGATTGTCAATTCAAAAGTCCATTTTCATATCAAAACATAGAATTTAAAATTAGTTACATAGTTCAATTTGAGTTAATAATTCATCTGAAGACTTGCTATTTTGTATGTTACTCTCACTTTTATGAGACAATAATCACCCATATAAAATATATATGGTTCAGGAGGACTATCAAGATTAATTACATAGTTCAATCTGATTACCTTATTTTCCAAACGAACACTGTCTTACATTGTATTTGGTTGAGGGATTTGAAAAGGGAAAGGGAAAAGGAGTGTGAAATTAGGTAAAATATAGATATATTTTATTCACATTTCACCTACCTTTTCTATTTTTCTTTCCAAATCCTTCCTCAAATTCTCCAACCAAACACAGTATTAATGTTTTTATACCCTCTACATGTCTTTATCTCTCTGTCCATTGTCAAGAACACTATTGAATGCACTACTCACATTGAGAATGATTATTGAGATTTTTTAAAATTTTCTTTTATTTCTTTAAATTGATCTATAAGAAGTTCCACATCTTACTTTTGTAAGTCCTTCCAAAGGACAAACCCATCATTATCCCTCATGCACGTTTTAATAACAATTGAAAAAAAGAAATGAAAAAGGAGACTTTACAAACCAAATTTTTCAAAGATTGAAAGAAAGGTGACAAACCATTTCCTCCATAATCAATGGCTAAAAATATTGCAAACACCATTCTATTCAAAACCTATATATAAAGGTCCCTAATCTACTTTGAAAACCGTAAAAAAAATAATAAAATAAAAATAAAATCTACTTTTGAAAAAAAAAAAAAAAAAAAAAACATTAAAAGAAAATTCTACTTCAAATCTTATCTACCTCATATCAATGCCAAATTCCAAACATATACGAGCACTATTAAATTTATTCGGAAAACTAGTTTAAAACTATTTTGGGGAAATTTTTTCTAAAAACACTGCAATTTTTTGAATTTTTTTTAGGTTGTATCTTAAAATGTTGAAAATTATTATTTTTGCATACAAATAAAAATGATATAAAAACAATGAGTGTTTTTGAACTATTCAATTTGATGCACTAGTGAGCTGCCTCTACTGAAAACGAAAAAAATACAAACCAAAAAAAAAACAAACTTGGACAAAATAAACATCTTAGAATCAGAAATTTAACCAAACAAATCTTAGAAAATTTAGAAGGCAGGAAAAAAAAAGAAAAAGAAAAACAAAAACAAAAACGTAATTCCACTGCACAATGAATTTGTTTATAGTAGGATTTGAGAGGGGTGGAAGGTAGACAATTTTATCCCCACTTTTTTTTTTATAGTGAGATCGAATCTTATGCCTCAAAACTTAAAAAAAAAAATCCCGGGCTAATTTAAAATTCAAAATATTAGTTTTTTTAAAAAATACCAAAATATAATTCGCTTTTGCATTCAATTCTAGGCTAAAATTTCACAATCTCAAAACTAACACAAGACTAAGTCCAAAAGAAGAAGAGTCAATCAAAGAATTATGAGGCTATGTGCTTCCAAAAAAATTAATCAAATTAAATTAAATGTAGAAAATGACATGGTACCCTTAAGAGATAACAATGCTGACAATTTTTATGAATATACTACAAGACAATATGAATTTAAGGTAAACCTAACATTTTCCTACAGTAGAAAGTACAAAAAAAAAACTAAGAAAAATTGCCTATGGAAGAACAACTAATACATACATGTGATTTTAAATGACACAATTGGATTCAATGTGTTTGCTTGGGAATAGAGAAAAAAATGATTGACTCAATTAAAAACATCCATTGAAAAGAATATAGAAAATTCTGTATTTTTAGGTAAGGATCATGGGTCTCTAAATTTATGTTCTCATGCTTTAAATTATTCACAATTATTAAATAATTAATAATTTTAAAATAGCATAATCTCAATATATGATCTAATAAATATAAATATTTAAAAATTAAAAAAAAAAATTAAAGAAAGCAAATCTCATGCTTATATTGTGTCAATATGCAAAATTATCTAGTAGGTTCATAAATGGTACCCACCTTTCAAAAGATGTGTACTTGTTGGTAATCAAGCTATTGTATTGTTAATATTATAATAACAGCTATATGCTTATATAATTAATATATATTGTTAATGTATAGTTAATATAATATGTATACAGCTGATGATAGGATTCTTCTCCTTTTTCTTTTCTTTATCTTTTCTCTTTCGGTTGCTTTAGGCAGCCGCATGGCCTTTGCTTTTTGCCGCATGGCCTGCTTTTTATCATAATGTTGCTTTGTACAACTCCTATATAATGGAGCTCCCATTTGGTTTCTGAATATATTGAATTACAGAGCATTGTAGCTCTTTCAATCACTCTCTCAATATTTTTTTCATGGTATCAGAGCAGGTGTAATCCTGTCTCCTCATTTTCGCCTCTTCAGTCAGTATTCGAATTTTTTGTCTCTCTCTTCTACTCAAATATATCCTTCTATTTCATGCCTAAATACGGTCCAGCCTTTGGAATGACTACCAACTCATCCTCCTCTTCTTCTGATATTATCATCTCATCATCTTCATCCTCTCATCAAATGGAAACCTCTCATCTTCCGATCACCGCCCATAAACTGAATGGGCAAAATTATTTGCAATGGTCTCAATCCATATTAATGTTTATACGGGGAAAGGAGAAAGATGACTACATCACAGGAGCCTCGGCGCTACCAGAAACTACAGCATCAACCTACAAAAGGTGGATAGCTGAAAATAATATGGTCATGTCGTGGCTCGTCAACTCTATGACCATTGACATTGGCGAAAATTTTCTGTCATTTGATACTGCCAAAGAGATCTGGGACATGGCAAAAGAAACATTTTCGGACAAGGAAAACACATCTGAAATCATCCAGCTTGAAAGCTCCCTCCACGATTTACGTCAAGACAATCTTATGGTAACTGAATATTTCAATACCCTTACTCGTCTATGGCGTCAACTTGATACGTTTGAGGCTCATAACTGGCAGTGTGTTGCTGATGGTTTGTTGTATAAAAAGATTGTCGAAGGGAAGCGTGTGTTTAAATTCTTGTTAGGATTGAACACAAATCTTGATGAAATCAGAGGAAGAATTATGGGAGTAAAACCGCTACCTAGCCTTAGAGAGGCATTCTCTGAAGTCCGTCGCGAAGAAAGTCGGAAAAAACTCATGATGGGATCTCATCAACAACTGAATATGGCAGAAAGCTCGGCTCTTAAGACTCAATTCGCTCCTATCGACAACCGTCAGAAAAATAAAGGAGGTAGGCCTTGGTGTGATCATTGCAGAAAGCCGGGTCACTCGAGAGAAACTTGCTGGAAGATTCATGGAAAGCCAGTAGATTGGAAGCCACGTCAGCCTCTTGAGAAAGAAGGACGAGGTAATCATGTTGGTACAAATGAACTATCACCACAACCTGAAGCAAGCCCTTTCACCAAGGAGCAAATGGAGATGCTCCAGAAACTACTACAGTCACAATCTGGTTCGTCTTCCAACCACATCATTGGATCCGGAACCTTGGCTCACAAAGGTAATTCTTTGAACGCTTTTACTGTTGGTAAGAAACGTAAAAAACCTTGGATTGTGGACTCAGGAGCATCTGATCATATGACGGGAGATGCAACAATTTGTTATACATATAGCTCATGTCAAAATAATTTAACGGTCCGAATAGCAGATGGTTCACTATCAAAGGTTGCCGGTACAGGTTCAGTTGTGCTGTCTAGGAATCTTATTCTCAACTCTGTTCTCCTTGTTCCTGACTTGGACTGTAATTTACTGTCAATTAGTAAACTCACTAAGGAAAAGAGGTGTGTTACTAATTTTTTCTCCACTCATTATGAATTTCAGGATTTGGATTCGGGAAGACGATTGGTAATGCTGAGGAATGCTCTGGACTCTACATCCTTAAGGAATGCCACTATCCACAGGAACAACCTCAAACGGCAATTCGTGGTAGTTCTTTTTCAGTTTCATGTCCAAATAACGATAGAGCAATTATGTTGTGGCACTATCGATTAGGTCATCCTAATGTTATGTATCTCAAGCATTTATTTCCTTCATTATTTAAAACTCCAAAACTTTTTGATTGTGAAATTTGTCAATTGTCTAAGCATGTACGGTCCCATTTTCCCATTCAATACTATAAAGCGTCTCGTCCATTCTCACTAATTCATAGTGATATCTAGGGTCCATCAAGAATAAAAAATGTAACTGGCACTAGGTGGTTTGTCTCATTCATAGATGATCATACTCGATTAACCTGGGTCTTCCTTATGAAAGACAAATCTGAAACAAGTCAAATCTTCAAAAATTTTCAAATCATGATTCAGACACAATTTCAGTCAAAAATCCAAATTCTAAAGTCTGATAATGCTTGGGACTATTTCAACTCCATTCTAGGAGACTTTTTAGCAAAAGAAGGGATAGTTCACTTAAGTTCATGTGTTGACACCCCACAACAAAACGGCATCGCCGAACGGAAAAATAGGCATTTGTTAGATGTTGCTAGATCGCTAATGTTTTCCACAAATGTTCCACAATTCCTCTGGGGGGAAGCTGTTCTTACAGCAGCCTACCTTATCAATAGGATGCCATCCAGGGTACTACAATTCCAAACTCCTTGTTAACTTCTCCTAAAATCCTTTCCAACTACTCACCTCATCTCCACCATCCCACCAAAAATTTTCGGGTGCTCTGTCTTTGTTCATATCCATCAACAGTATCGAAGTAAACTTGATCCCAGGTCACTCAAGTGTATCTTCATTGGGTATTCATCACATCAAAAAGGGTATAAGTGTTACTCTCCGGTCACAAGGAAATTCTACAATTCCATGGATGTCACCTTTTTTGAAACCCAGTCTTACTATCCTAAAATTGTTATTCAGGGGGAGACTCCAACCCAATAATCTCAATTTTGGACCCTTGAGTCATTTAGTGAGCCATCCATCACCACCAAAAATCCTACACCTCCTGAGTCATTGAATCAATCTTTACCTGGCGAAAATTCTGAGTTCATTGTCGACTTGCGGGATAATGAGCACATCCAAGAGGAAACGGAGGAAGGAGCACTTTCTCAACAATCCCATGAGGCTGAACCGGGTTCTAATCCAAGCAACATTCCAGGTGACAATATTCCTCCCACAGATAGTACCGATGATTCTGAGTTAGAAAATAGTATTCTTAATATGCCCATAGCTTGGAGAAAAGGAGTTAGATCATGTACTCAGCATCCCATTGGGAACTTTATTTCTTATGATAAGCTATCACCTTCGTTTCGTGCCTTCACTTCTAGCATCACGGAGATACCCATTCCTCGGAATATTCAGGAAGCTTTCAAGTATCCGAAGTGGAAGGCGGCAGTCAATGAGGAAGTTCGGGCTCTAGAAAAGAATGGTACTTGGGCAATTACTGATCTTCCAAGAGGTAAGAAACCAGTTGGGTGTAAGTGGATTTGCACAGTAAAGCACAAGGCAGATGGTAATGTAGAACGATATAAAGCTCGGTTGGTCGCCAAAGGATTCTCCTAATCCTATGGCATTGACTATCAAGAAACCTTTGCTCTAGTTGCCAAGCTCAACACTGTTCGTGTACTTTTATCCTTGGCAGCTAATCTCGATTAGTCACTTCACCAACTTGATGTGAAAAATGCCTTCCTCAATGGTGACTTAGAGGAAGAAGTTTACATGGACATTCCTGCTGGACTTGAGACGACATCAAATTTCAACAAAGTTTGCCGACTCCGAAAATCCTTATATGGCCTCAAACAATCTCCCAGGGCCTGGTTTGAACGGTTCACTAAGGCGGTGAAAGGGTACGGTTTTGTTCAATGTCAATCCGATCATACATTATTTGTGAAGCACTCCCTAGGAGGGAAATTGGCAATTATCATTGTTTATATGGATGACATAATTTTAACAGGTGATCATGAAGAGGAAATTGGCTTACTTAAAAAATTCCTAACAAAGGAATTTGAGATTAAAGATCTTGGAAACCTTAAGTACTTTCTTGGAATGGAGATTGCTCGGTCAAAGAAAGGTATAGCAGTCTCACAACGTAAATACGTTCTAGACTTACTGAATGAAACAGGGATGCTAGGATGCAAGCCGGCAGAAACACCTATGGACACAACTATCAAACTGGAAGACAGTGACGGTAGTGCACCAAGTGATAAAGGGAGATATCAACGTCTTGTGGGAAAACTCATTTATCTTTCTCATATAAGGCCAGACATCGGCTTCTCTGTTAGTGTGGTCAGTCAATTCATGAATAATCCAACCGACAAACACATGACTGCTGTGACCAGAATATTGAGGTACCTAAAAAGGACACCGGGAAAGGGTCTCTTCTTCCAAAGAACAACAAATAGAAAAATTGAGATTTTTTCAGATGCAGATTGGGCAAGTTCAGTGACTGATCGAAGATCAACTTCTGGCTATTGTTCGTTTGTTTGGGGGAACGTGGTTACATGGCGAAGCAAGAAACAGTCAGTGGTAGCCCGTAGTAGTGCTGAGGCAGAATTTTGTGCTATGGCACTAGGTATCTGTGAGGGAATCTGGTTGAACAGGCTGTTAGCAGAATTACGGGTTCCATCTGAGCATCCGATGGTTTTATACTGCGACAACCAAGCCGCTATCAGTATCGCTAAGAATTCGGTTCATCATGATCGAACTAAACACGTGGAGATAGATCGACACTTTATCAAGTAAAAGATTGAAGAAGGAGTTTTTCAAGTCAGCTACACTCCAACAAACTGTCAAAAAGCGGACATTCTCACAAAAGCTCTTGCTCGAGTTACCTTCGAAGATCTGACGGAAAAATTGGAAATGATTAACATCTACAACGTAGCTTGAGGGGGAGTGTTGGTAATCAAGCTATTGTATTGTTAATATTATAATAACAGCTGTATGCTTATATAATTAATATATATTGTTAATGTATAGTTAATATAATATGTATATAGCTGATGATAGGATTCTTCTCCTTTTTCTTTTCTTTATCTTTTCTCTTTCGGTTGCTTTAGGCAGCCGCATGGCCTGCTTTTTATCATAATGTTGCTTTGTACAACTCCTATATAATGGAGCTCCCATTTGGTTTCTGAATATATTGAATTACAGAGCATTGTAGCTCTTTCAATCACTCTCTCAATATTTCTTTCAGTACTGTATCTATCTTGTTACGTATTTTTGTGATAATATTATATATTTTTTGTGTGAGTGATTTTCCGATCACACTGCCCACCTTAGTAATTCAGCTGTAGAACACAGGCAGAATAGATGGCACCCTACTGTCCTGCACAGAAAGAGAAGGCTCCGATGGTGGTTCTTCCACCCGGGGGCACTCCGACGATCAAGTCAGTATATCTCTCAAAGATAATCAATAGTGCTAAATTTAATGCTCAAAGTATAAATTGTGTACCTTAGACCCACGGGGGTGCCTCTCTTTTATAGTTTACTTAATCCTAGTCCCACTAGAAGCCTGACTTCTATGGACTCCAATTCAGTACTTACTTTAGATTCCTCAAGAGATAAGGATAAACTCCCTAAGAGTACTATCTTTATCTATCCTGAAGTCTTTCTTCATCCTAGGACTCTTGTCCCTTATCCGCTTATCCCGGATTCCGATATCTTCGGAGATAACCTCGGCAACTCCGAGATCACCTCGGCATAACTACCACGACACGTGGCACCTCGGCATCCTGACACGTCGGCGTCACCATGCCACGTGTTGGTACTCAGAAAATATATCCCCACAACTGCCCCCTAGGTTCTATTACCTCGGCATCCTGAGATGATGGAACCTATATCGGTACTTTCTTTCTGTACATCGGCTATGAACTCCTCAGCCGAGATCATTCTCTTTAGGCCGACATGTCTTCTTTCAAGAACAAGAATTCAAATGAACTCTCCCACGCGCATGAGTTGTCATGCATCACTTCTCAACCGTTCCACTTCCGCGTTTCGTCTTCATTGGCTCGTGCCTGTGACGCGCTTGTAAGCCGTCTTTCATCTGTCTGCGCCGTCTGACGTGTGCGTTGCTCCAGGCGCATTAAATGCCTTGTTTTGCCGCCATTTCAAGTTTTTGACAAAATTCTTGCCTCTTTCCTCCGTTTCTTCACTTTTGCATTCGTTTCTACTTGCTCTTTCTCTCTCTAAACTCTTCTTCTCGAATCCGTCATGGTTCAAGCTCCAGGCTCTACAACTGATCTCTTTCTTCCATTCCAGCGAAGCTTTCGCCATTCCGTCTTGTCGGCGACCCTCATTCCGGCTTCAATCTTTCTGGTAAGCCACTATTCTTTTCGTTTTCAGTTCATTGATGCTCTTCTATTTTCTTGCTGTTACTGTCTTTTTCAAACATCTATCTTGCGAACCATATATCTGAATGCTTTGATTCTGCTTTTGCCCATGTTTTGAACACTTGTACTGTTTCACCATTTTTCTACCATTGTTCTTGACCCTATATCTCCTGTATTCTTTATGCTTTTGAGAACCCTACCTCTGTTCCTGATTCTGAAACTTCGATCTTTGTTTATTGTTTTCTGTGTTTCCTTCCAGATTTGTGCCCCCAATCTGTACTTTCATAGATTTTAGGTTTGGGATTTGTCTATAGAACCTACCAATTCTTAGGAAAAAACTGAAACAATCCTTTCCAGCATTCACCTAGGTTAGAGCCGAGGTCCAAAAAACCCTTTAAGAACATCCTCTTTCTGAAGTCGAATACCTCTACGCCGATATCATGGGTATGTGGAGACATAGGGTAGATACCCCAGCCAAACTTGAGTACTTTAGGCAAGAGTTCTCCATTCCTGCCGATGTCCATCTGAGACTGGCTGGGGATGACGACTCTATCATGCCCACAGATGATTCAATGCCCTTTCCCATCATAGCGTTTACTGAATGTGGACTCCGGCTTCCACTTAATCCCCTTTTTCGCGAAGTTCTTCATTACTACAAGTTGAACCCTATGCAACTTACCAGCAACTCCTATCGAGTGATTAATGGTATTATAGCCTTAGCTAGGCAGGAGAATGTTAGGATCACCCTTGCCGATATCCAATACTGTTATACTATGTGTGCACTTAACTTGAAAGAAAAAGGTTACGTCTATTACCTCAAGCCGAGGTCTACTGAATTCAAAATCATAGCTGACCTTCCAGACTCCAACAAGGGGGCCGGAGATGACTATGTCATTGCTTCTGGAAATTGGGAATTTGCCCCAGACGAGGATGCCCATCTCTACCCTCTTCCTCGATCAGTTAAAGAGGGCAAGGGTAAGAGCCCAATGTCAATACTTAGTTGTTTCTTTCCAAGTCTTCAATATTTTGTCTGTTTCTAATGTCTGTTCTTCTTGCAGATGTTCGTAAGCCACCGAAAAGCTTTCGCCAATCCTATGTTCCTGGCAAGGATTTAAATAAGCTTTTGGACTTGTCAGTCCACCAAAGGAAAGCGCCTTTGCTTCTTAACTTCATCCCAACATACAAATCAATTTTGCCCGATGTTCCTAAAAACAAGAAGAAAAACCTTTCTCCACCTTCTGCCATAACCCAAACTGCGTCTGTATCCCGAACAGATCAAGGATCAACATCTGATCCAGCCGATCAGCCATCAACTTCGGCGCCATACTTGATCCCCATACCTGAACGAAGACGTCGGCGAAGACTTGTCCGAACTGCTGAGATGGGTCGCCCAAAACTTGTGGCCGAAGACCTCTTAGCCGACCTCCTAACCGACGTTGACGCTCAACCATCGCAAACCATGCCCCCACCGAAGCCGAAAAGAACCAAGAAAGCTCAGCCAAAGGCTAAAGTAACTCAGGTTGAATCTGAGGATACTTTACCCATTTCTAAGCTTGCTGAGAGTGAGAAGTCTCAACCCTCTACTGGGAAGAGGCGCTCTGAAGCCCAGCCGTTAGAGTCCCAGAAATCAAAGAAGCCGAGGTCTTCCTCTGCAACGACTTCGAAGTCCAAAGTACCAAATGTCCCCTGGACGCCTGAGATTACCCTGGAGAATAAGCTTGTTTTGGCTAGTAACAGCGCCGATGACATCAATGTCGGCGTTGCACTCAGTACAGCTCTTCTTCTCCCAGGCGATCTGGAAAAGAACGCCGAGATGAGTGAGTACGAAAATTACGCTCTGATGCTTCAACGCTGTGTTCAAGTAAGTGTCTTCACTTGGTAACCTGTCTTTCCTCATCTTTTCATACTTGTAAAACTTTGTAATAACTTTTTACTTTACACTCTTTTCAGGCTGTTCAGCATGCCCATTCCTTCTCCATGCAATCTTTTGAGAATAGGGAGAAGTTGTCTGACGTGAAGAGGGAATTAACTGTCCTTAAAAAGGAGAACAAAACTCTTTTGTCAAAAATGAAGAAACTGGAGGACCAGGCTGAAGCTGCCACCAAAGCCCAAACTTTAGTCGAAGAAAAGACTGAATCTGCTGAGGCCATCAGGACGGTTGCTGAATCCCAAAAGAAGGAGGCTGAGGAGAAAGCGGCCCAGGCCGAGAAGGAGCTTCAGGAGGCCCTGGCCACTAAGGATGCCGAGATCAAAGAGGCCGACGAAAAGGCCTACGCTCAGGGTATGGCCGACGTCACTGAGGAATATAAATTACAAGTCAGGCATGCCTGCAACAGGGGCTTTTCCCTTGGTTGGATGTATCTTGCCAAAAAGCTTAACGTTCTTGAGGATTCGCCTCTGAGAAAGGCCGACGCCATTCCTCTTCCTTTTTCTCCACCTCCACCAACTCAACCTGAAGGCGAATCTGAGTCTGAAGATGAGAATGAGGATGAAGATGATGCTCTGGTTAGGAAACCCAGGGAGGCTGTTGGGGCTAAGTCTCCCTCTTTGAATGAGTAGGTCCTGGACCTGACTAAGGATGATGATGGTGACGAAGTTGCCAAGGAAACTACCCCGGAGCAGGCTTCCTCCGACGTTCCTATCGCCGAAAAAAGCCTTGCTCAAATTGATGAAACCCTTGCTCAAATTGATGCCGAGATCACGGCAGAAAAGGAAGCCGAGGCATCTACCGAGCAATCATCTGGTCACCAGACTCAACCAACCGCCACTGTTGAGGAATCCTAGCTTTAAGTTTATCTTCTTCTGAAAATAGTATGAGTTCTCTTCATGGCCGATGTGCCTTCTTTGTAACTTCTGAATAATGATTTTTGGTAGGCCGTAGTGCCTTCTTTTGTACACAACTGCAACTATTTTTCTATGGATGCTTTAATCTTTAATTTCTCTTGATTGCTTCTGCATGGTTATATACTTAGAATTTTTTTTTTTTTTTTGCATGCCTTTCATACTTTGCCTCCTTTGTGCAATCTTTTCGGGGTTACATACCTCGGGTATAATAACTACAAGCTTTACTTCGGCAAGATACTGACCTGCAAACTTTTCATGAATTTCAATAAGCGTTTAAACAGTGATCTCGGTCTAACCTACTTGTAAATTGCTACAAATTTCAACAAGTGTTTAAACAATAATCTCGGTCTAACAACTTGTAAATTGCTACAAATTTCAACAAGGACTAACATATACTGTAAACTTTTCTCAAGTTATAACAAGTGCTAAATAATGATCTACTTGTAAATTGCTACAAATTTCAACAAGTGTTTAAACAGTATACTTAGCTTTTACTTCAACCTGTAAATTGCTGCAAATTTCAATAGATGATCATATGTCGGCTTAACGTCATCTTGTAAATTGCTACAAATTTCAACAAGTGTTAAGCATTTTCTCTGATCTAACCAACCTGTAGATTGCTATAAGTGTTTGAGTAATAACCTTGGCTTTACTTCGACTTGCAAATTGCTTACAAATTTCAACAAGCGAAGAGAAACAGTAATCTCGGTTTAATTTCAACTTGTAAATTGCTACAAATTTCAATAAGTGAAGATAAGGAATAATCTCGGCTTAACTTCAACTTGTAAATTGCTACAAATTTCAACAAGTGAAGATAAGGAATAATCTCGGCTTAACTTCAACTTGTAAATTGCTACAAATTTCAACAAGTGTTAAGCATATTCTTCTTCTCTTTGCCCCCAATGTGAACCTAAGTTCCACTTGGATTCTCATTATTCAAAAATAATATTGCACATTTTTTTATCAGTGTAGAGGAATTCTGCTATAATTTTATTGATGACGTTGAAAAAATAACAAGGAACATCTAATGATAGAAAAATTTCAGATTACAAGTGAAATCCCTTGGTTTGGACGGTAACTCAGGGCAACGGAAGGTTGCCCCTGGTTTGGACGGCAACTCAGGGCAACGGAAGGTTGCCCCTGGTTTGGACGGTAACTCAGGGCAACTTATGGCAATGCATGGCAACGGAAAGTTGCCCCTTGTTTGGATGATGCCACGGCATGTTGCAAGCCAGTCCTCGTTGATGACGATCGGACCCTCGGACGCGGAGGAGACGAAGACGGTTTGAATCAATATATGGACACAGTCACCTGGAAGGTGTTGGTGGTTGGATTTCAAGAGGGAGTTAATCACGTAGTTCCAGGTTGCTGCAATCGAGACATCAGATTCGGAGGAGGCACAAGTAATCAAAACCATGACATGGACTGAGACGCTATGGAAGCGTTGGGGGCTAGACTTCAGGATGAAGTTGCCTACGTATCCCAAACATGGGAATCAAGCCTTACGTAGTTCCGGTTAAGATACACTCGGGTATTTTAACCTTCTAACTTTTGCCAAGGCGCCTGTTGCAGGTTTTCGACCTTGCGAGCTTCTTTTCTTTTTCTTCTCAAATCTTTTTCATTTCTTTTCTTCCTTCTTTTTCTTCTTTTTGCATTTTTTGTTTCTTTTTTCTTTTTTTTTTTTTCTTTCTTTTTGCATTTTTTGTTTCTTTTTGCATTTTTTGTTTCTTTTTGCATTTTTTTCTTTCTTTTTGCATTTTTTTTTCTTTTTCTTCTTTTCCTTGCTCTAACTTTTGCCTGGGTCGCCCTTCCGGGTTTTCGGCCCAGCGAGCCTCTCAAAGGGTAAAAGTGTAACAAGTCCATGCCAAATGGTTTTTGAAATTAAAGCCCTCTGTATCCAGGAGAGCGACTGTTGGGTTGATTTGCAGAAGAATCCATCACAGCTGCTCCACGAGCTTCTTCTGGTGAGACCTGATCTTCTTAATCTGGTTTTGGCGTCTCTTGCTCAAGGGCAGCTTCAAATTGGGCCACACAGGCCTTACATGGCAGTTAACTGTTGAATGTTTTGAACGGATTCCAGGTTCGAAACAGATAAATTGAATCTTGAGGCTGAGAGCGATCCTAGGTTGCACAATCTCAAGAGCAATTCCACACAGGTCTTCACAAGACTGCGCAAAACATTTTGTTTTTGAAAGTTTTTAAGAAAGCGACAAATCGCTCGCGCAGAAGATAGTGTGGAACCAGTCTGGATCGAGCCAGGGGCCTTCTCAGTACTCACACCGACAAGCATGATCTCATTCATTAAAAGCGTAGTACGCCTCTCTTTCCCTCAAGAATGATCAAAGTTTTGCCAAAACCCGAGGAATTCCTTCCTCTTCGTTTTTATCACCGCAGTGTTCAAAAAGGGTTTTTATGAAAAGCTTAGGTCATTACAACGATGTTTAAGGCACAAGAGAGTAGGTGGTATGTACTGTCGTTCCATTCACATCCTCTAGCACGGCTGACTCAAATAGCAACAAGTACGGAACGTGATAGCCACAGCTGTTTCATTCAGATTTGTTGGTATAACTGGCTCCTCGGCAGTAACAGACTCAAAAAGCAAAAACAACTAATTACAAGACAAAACGGTGTTTGAGGCAACAACCCCGAAATCACCTGGTATACTATACAAGAGGGACTGACTCATTACAACAAGACAGACCCTATAAGCAAAAAGACTGACTCAATACAGATAGACAGGCTCAAAACAAAACAAAAGACTGACTCAACACCCAAGCCAGATTTTATAAAACTAGCATTCGCAGATGCTCAAAAATGCGTGCCAGACGCCACATCAAAAACACTGGGCGCCGCTCACAAGTGGTCCAACCCTGATCACATACTCACAGTATCTGCATCCTCAAAATCCAATAGCTGGGTAGTAACGGACTTGGCTGAGGTGGGCGGGAGGATAACCTCGTTGTCAATTAAATCTTGCACCTCATGACGGAGGCGGAAACAATTGTCGGTAGCATGGCCTGTCTGCTGGTGGTACGCGCAGTACTGAGCAGGGTCATGTGTAGCAGGGAGATTCTTCGGCAGAGATCGAGGCTCCAAGGGTTTAAGATGCCCTCTTTCAGCTAGGATCTGAAGTGCCTTGGACAACGGCATGTAGAGAGCATGGAAGACCCTGCGCCCTCGGGGCGGGTACTTCGGAGGTTGAGTATTCTTACCAGACGCACTAGCGAACGGGTCAGCAGGCGCGGCCTTGGATTTCTGATTCTTCCCGAGTGCAAGGTTGGGAGTGGAAAGAACTGTTTTGGCATGACGGGGCCTATCCCGGTTTTCTGATTGATTGGAACTGCCCTCAGGCGGAGTGGGGAAAGTGTCCTTCACAGCTTTTGTCATGACTGTAGATATCTGTTGCTCGTTCATCCCCCCGGCTTTCATAGCCTCTACTGCCCACAGCAGCTGTTCGATAGGATCGGCATCTGCCTTCATTTTGCCTTTGTCGCTGGCCTCAGCCTGATTGAGGGTTTAGGTTGATGTTAACATGTCATTATTATAACTGGAGGCCATCTCCGGTTGACTAAGTTCAATAACAATTCGGCCCAACAACGGGGGCTCCTGGGGTACAAAGCTCCCGACGTACGGTGCAGCTGACGGTGAAGCTGACATCCCATAAGCGAGATCCGCCACAGACCTCTGGAGATCACCTATCATCCCCATTAGTTCAAATGTAGTAGGCTCACGAGCCTGATATAGCTGAGGGGCCCAGACTGGGTGTGCAACCGGCGATCTGGGTGGATGTGGCATATCAACAGTAGTCTCGCTGTGTAGGGTGATTCCTTGATCCAACGCGGCCGTCATGACCACGATCTCTTCTGAATTCTGTGTCATGCTAAGTCCTGCCTCAGCGAGGAGAAGGCACTAGCTGATCAATTCTCTAAATCTCCGAACTGAAAGGGAAAACAAGCAGTATTTCAGCCCCAAACAGATCAAACACGGGTGTAGCCGATCAACTGCACTCTACTACTGATCACTGTTCCCCAGAATCACTGTTCAAAACTGAACGGATACCCGCAGACATAACCGATTCTCAACAACACTGATACTGGTGCCCTTGGGCCCGATACCCAATCTCGCAAACTGATATGTGTGTTCCTGTAGAGATACACTCTAAAAGCACATAGCAGGTAAATGAGAGCCAATACACCCCTATGTTGGGGTAGGGTTTCCCTGTCCTATTTTGTCAGGAGCTAGGGTTTCACTACGCACGCAGCGGTTTCAAACAACCTATATCGGGTAAGCAACCTGTCCTAGTTTGGAATGGTCACTATGGATTCCGAATATGCACTAGGTCAAATGGTCAAAAAGGGTGCCCCGGTAAAACCGGGGTTTGTGTTCCCATACTGGCAGAGTCCGCAACCGGTCAGCCTTATGGTCATGCCTTGATAAGACAAGCCTCCAGCAAATCGCTCAGGAATAGCAGATGGCCAACACGGTGTCCTAGGCGCACAAATGCACATGCAATGCAAAGAAACACATAAGTGTAGTCAAAACAGGATATCATGAGTTCGAGTCAAGCTCTCTAAACTCCCTAGCAGAGTCGCCAGAAACTGTAACACGCCCGCAAGGGACCTCGGCTACAGTTCGGACTCCCCTTCTTTGTTTGTTGCGGTTCTTAATCTGAACCAAAGAGTCCAACTCTGGCAAATCGTTTTGAGAAAAACAGATTTTTGAAAAGAAGTGCCAAACATGGACTGCTTTGCCAGATACAGAGTCGCCACCTAAATATTTTTTAAAATGGGAAATTTAGGAAACCCTGACTCGGTGCCGAAGGCCACGTGTCCGTCATCACCAAAGTTGTCTTGGCTCGGGAGCTTAGGTACGATCGGGGAAGGTCAGCTATGAGCACCCCCTTTCGCCCGGTCCGAAGACCGGCCTCTACTAACCATGATATCCGATTTTGAAAACGTTATGTGTTCTTATTCCAGTTATTAGCCTAGAATTACTATGTTATGCACACAGCAAACAAGTATAGACCAGATTGCCTAATTTGGAAACAAGCATTGCATATCCGTTTGTTTTGAAAAGCGCTTTGGAATTTGCTACTCGCAAGTAGGCTAAAACACGAATTTCAACGAGTTTTTCCAACTCAAACAATCCAACCTTCACCCACAGGCATTCAGGCAGTTATATCACATAAGCAGCTAGCCACATGGTAATCATGCTGTTATGGCAACATTCACACGCATGCGATATGCTAAAGCGTAAAAACTCACCTAGTACTCCAAGTCAAAACAGAAACTAGTTAGTAATCATATGCATGACCCTAGTTCATGTTAAGATGGCTAATGCAACACAGGCAAAATGTAGCTAGAATAGGCTCGGCTAATCTAAACATGGCATATGATGATGCTACAAGTAACACGTATTCAATTTGGAAATTGGAATACAATGCAGTTAGCGTGATGTACCGAGCTCGGTGCATGTAAGACAAATGTATGGATGCACGCATGCATTGCATAAGGTATGCTAATTTTAAATATGCCCTAATCTACCATCATAAGCAGGTAAATAAAAGGGAAGAAAGAAGTGGGGGTCGGAAGACATGCACACCACTCACCCACACTTATTACAAATGTGCCCTCACACGGAGGGACCAAATAAATAATACAAATTAATTAACTACGCAAGCTAATTAAATATTACAAATTTCCTAATCAATTAACAAACTAATTAAACTAGGAAGAACAGTAAACCGCCTCGGGAGGAGAGCCAGATGCAGCGCATGCTCAGGACTTGCTCGGAATCGCACTGCCATGTATAGTCTGCCTCTGTTTTCCCTGCTTTGCTCCTCTGAAAACTGCCAAAGTCTCAAGAATGCCTCTCAGGACACTGGGGGATACCACCGGCTGAGTAGAATTACCACCGGCAATGGGATGTGGCCATCGGCACAAAATGAATCCATCGGCTGGTGATTTACTGCCGGTCGGCACCAAATGTTGCCGGTCGGCAAACAATGCCTACAGAACCTGCAACTCATAGCAGCAGAGGGGCAAAACTTGCATGGCAATACAATTCAAACAATGTATGCACCAATCATTCCCCCTATCATGTTTGCGACTCAAAGGGGTATGTGCCTCGATTCTCGGGCCACCAATCACGCATTTCCATGCATGATGGCCTAAAGAATCAAGTGTGCACTTTCATGTCAAATGAAATGCAAACCAATCAAACAAAACAAGGCTCAATTCCTATCACCAAATCAAGGAACAAGGCATGCATGCAAGATGCAATGCAACCTAGGCATGCAAGCTAAGGATGCAACATGGCATGACAAGGCACTTATGCAAGCATACAAGCAAACATGAGGCAATGCAAACTAATGAAAAGGTGGACTTAAACATGATTTAGGCAACTCTAAACAGGCCCAAAACAGTGGCCAAAGTGCCCAAGAATGAAGGCTAAACACACATACACACATGCACATGTTGTGGTCCAAACCTTAAGCATTAAACAAGCAACTTTCAAGCGCACTTAAAAGAGACTATCATGGACAATTAGCATGCAACATAAGCTCTGAAAATCATGTTAAAACATGGTGCCAAACCAACTTAAACAAGATAAATATAAGCATGCAAATAGTCCAAGTTCTTGAAGCAAGGTAATGAAGCTTTGAAACACACTTAGCATAACAACCATGGCATGCATTAAACAACTAAAAACAGATTTTTAGCATGTTAAAACAAGGCCAAAGGACTACTTAGATGGCATCTAAGTGGCTCAAATATGAAGGCATGCACAAATGCACTTTCAATGAGCATATAACACATGCTCATAAGGCATCAAAGAGACAACCAAGGTAAGCACACAAGCATGTCTTAGGGACTCAAATGATGTTGCAAATGGTACCAAACCACTTAAATGATGCAAGCAACACATGCTACACATTCACCTACTTGAAGCATACAAGCCATAATACAAAGGAGCTATGTAATGCATGCCAAGATCGACTCCAACAAACATGGACAAACCTAAAACATGGCAAAATAAGCACAAAACCTTCACAAGGCTAAACCTAAAACATGCTAGAACAAAGGCTAACAACCTAAGGCATGTTAAGGCAATCACAAGGCATTACATGGTAGGTATGCAAGACATGTATGGTGTACCAAAACCGACACATAACAAGGTTATATCATGGCATAATAAGCATGGAAAGCAGCCAAGGCATGACCGATAAACACTCAAACATAAGCTCCCTTAAGAGACCAAAAAGGGTCCCTTTCAAGGACAACAAGGAGAGACCATCTTCACCACTGAAATCCCTCAAAATTTCAGCGGTGAAGAGGCCCAAACACCAAAGTCTCGAAACTTGCACAAAATAGCACAAAAATGGGGCCTTTCAAGGCCTAAGGGTGGTCAAATACACCCAAACCACAAAACACTCTTAACAAACAATCAAGAGGGTCTAAAAACAGAACTTTTTTGTATTATACACTAAGCACAAAAACAGCTCTAAGATAGGTAGAAAAGTAATGCAAAAATGGGGAATAAAAGAGAAGTTTCTCACCCTTGAAGCCTTTCTTCAACAATGGTGATCTTGTTGCCTCCTTAAGCTTCAATCCAGTCAAAAATAGCAAGAACAAGCCCTTAGAACCTCAGTAGCTAAAGGAAGGTGAAGCACTAGGTGTTTGTGTGCAATAATATGGACTAAAACACCTAGAACATAAAGAGAGAAAAAGAGATATAGGAGATATGTATCAACCCTAACCCTAAAACCAGAGCTTCTCTCTGTGTTTTTCTCTCCAAAATTCTCTAACCCCTTTGCCAAGAGAAGAGACCCTTTTCTTATAGGCAACCAAACTTGTAAAGCTTATACAACAAGCTTACAAGGAGAGCATCCCTCCATACACATGTATAGAGGGGAACCAAATGCCACACAGCTGTCCTAAAATATCTGCAAAAGCAGATGAACAGTAGTCGGCTGGCCAAAAATGTCATTTTCACAAAAATGACTGCCGACCGGACACAAACATTGCCGGTGGCAACAAAAACCAGCCGGTGGCCTCTAGCCACTGCCGGTGGTGTGTGGGGATGCCTCTCAAGGCATTCCCTGCCCCTCCAAGGCAAAACACAAGTGTTTGGTGCAAAACCAGACACAAAACGGTCGAGTTCGGAGATCCTGAGTCAGGGCGCATAGCCGAGACCTCCGGGAACTCCAAACGAACACAAACATGGATAATCACCGAGTGTTCAAACGGTGACGTCCAAGTCTTGAGGACGGTCAAAAATGGGGTGTCTACACGGCCCTTCCGGTAAGCATTTGAACATGTTTTGCCGATGTCGGACTCTGTAACTCCAGGATGGCCTTGATCTGATCTGGGCTGGCCTCAATGCCTCTTCTGGTCACTAGGTACCCCAAGAACTTACCGGATCCAACTCCAAACGCGCACTTCGATGCGTTGAGTTGGAGCCGATATGTTTTGAGTATGTCAAAGACTTCTTCTAGGTCGGCAAGATGACCCTTTGGTTCCTTGGTCTTCACGACCATGTCAACGATGTAGACTTCTACTGTTCGGCCAATCAAGTGTTTAAACATTTTGGTTACCAGCCTTTGGTAAGTTGCTCCTGCGTTTTTCAACCCAAAAGGCATTACTCTGTAGCAGTACAGGCCTTTTGGGGTGATGAATGCTGTCTTCTCCTCATCCGGGGGGTACATGGCTATCTGGTGATACCCCCTATAAGCGTCCAGGAAGCTCATCCTTCCATGTCCAGATGTGGCATCCACCAACTGGCTGATCTTGGGTAGAGGAAAGTTGTCTTTGGGACAAGCTTTGTTTAGGTTTGTAAAATCTACACAGACCCTCCACTTACCATTCTTCTTCTTTACTACCACGGTGTTTGATAGCCATGTCGGATAATTGGCTTCTCTGATGGCCCTGGCCTCCAGAAGTCTGTCTACTTCCTCCTCCACTGCTTCGACGTGCATCAACGTCGGTCTTCTGGCTCGTTGTATTACTGGTTTGGCCGACCTGGCAACGTTGAGTTTGTGGCATGTGACCTCGGGGTCAATGCCAGGCATTTCATAAGGTGTCCAAGCGAACACCTCAATGTTTTTTCTTAAAAAAGCTTCCAGCTCTCTTTCCTCTTTTTCGGCTAAGCCCGAGCCGAGAAGAAAGAAGCGTTCCTCATCGCCTTCCTGGATGAGGATTTTCTTCAGTGCTTCTTCACTTTTCTCGACTGGCTCCTTGCCGACATCATCTAGGACCTTCATGTCCTCTTCTTCAATTTCTGCTTTCTCTGGTTCTCGGATGTTGCAGGTTGATTTCATTGCTGCCATGGAGCAAGTTTTTGCCTGCAGTTGATCTCCTCTGATTTCTTCAATCCCAAGCTTTGTTGGGAACCGCAATAGTTGATGCAATGTTGAGGGAACTGCCCCCATTGCATGCAACCATGGCCTTCCCAAGATGATGTTGTATGGTGAGGGTGTGTCAATCACAATGAATTCCGTCTTGATTTTCTTTGTACCGGCTTGTACTTCCAAGCTTGTTGCGCCTAGTGGCCATGTCGGCGTTCCATTGAAGCCGACCATCGGGCCATTGGATCCTTCCATGTCATCTAGGAGAAGGCCCAGCTCCTTGTAACATCTAACGTACATGATGTCGCAAGAGCTGCCTTGATCAATCAAGATGCGCTTCACTTGGCACTCCCCAACCTAGAGGGATACTACCAAGGCATCATTATGCGGGTGTTGGACCATCTCTAGGTTGGCTTTAGTAAAAGCTATCATCGGTCCTTGGCACTCCTCTGGCCGATGTCTCTTTTCCCCGACTTGGTAGACATGCTGTAAATGCCTTACCCTCTGGGTCTCTCCTCTGACTTCGTTCTCGTTGACCTTGAGTGGATCACATTAACCACCTATGGTCCCCCTGCCTGTGGTTGCTGTGCTGGGGGAGGCGGGGCTGCTGGTGCTTGAGGCAATCTTGCCTGTTCCTCTCTTGTCCTGGCTTCATCGACAAGGTCTCTCAGATGGCCTTGTCTCACTAAGTCCTCTAAGTGTGCTCTTAGGGCTCTGCAGCCTTCAACGTTCCTTCCCATGTATTCTCCTGGGGCCTTTGCCGGTGCTCTGAAATAGGGTTGGTTTCGGATTTGATCCAGGACTTTGTGGACCGGGATTCGGAACACAGTCGTCACTGCCTGTTTGGCCCTCAATTCCGTTTCTTGTTTGTTGAACCCGTTGTTACCTCGGCCTCGCTTCGGCGAGCCGTTGGTTCTTTCTTATTTTATCTCTTTATTCCCCGATGTATCTTCCTCGGCTCTGGCATACTTCTCTATTCTTGCCATGAGTTTCTCCATGCTTTTCGGTAATGTCTTTGCCAAGGACTTCCGTAATGGACAATCATCTTTCAGGCCGTTTTTGAAAGACACGACTGCCACCTCCTGGTTGCATTCGGGTATTCGGTTGAACACCTCATAGTACTTTTTTGTATAGGCCCTAAGGCCTTCATCCTTGTTGATCTTCAGAGCCATCAATGCGTCCACCCTCAATGGCTGCAACTTGTTTGTTACGAATCTGGCCACAAACATCTCGGCCAGGCTTTCCCAAGTCTTCACGCTTCCCTTTGGGAGCTTGTGGAACCAATCTGATGCAATCTCCCCGAAGGATGAGGGGAACACTTTGCAGAGCAACGGCTCGTTTCCGCTATATAATGCCATTGAGTTCAAGTATAATCCAACATGAAAGTTAGGGTCTGACTTACCATCGTATATTTGAAACCTCGGCATACTGAATCTTTTTGGTGCCTGGAACTTGTCTAATTCTACCGAAAATGGTGTCCTTGGCTTATCGGGTGAGGTTACCTCGGCTTCTCCGTTCTGTTGCTTCCTCTTGAGGTAGTTTCTCAAGTCTTCTTTGCTCTGTCCAGGAGCTCGGCTATCTGCTGACTTCAGTTTCTTCGGCATACTGCTCTCGGCCTCGTGGTGGGCCCTTTTTGATCTCTCCCTATGAGTTGTGTCAAAGCATAACGCCTGCCCTTGAACATGCCGATGTTTCTTGGGTTCTGCGTCCTTTGTGTGATATGTCTTTTGGGACTCTTCTCTTCTTAGCTCCTCTCGTCCGATTTCCCTAGAAGGTCGGTGAGGGTGCCTCCCACTCCTAGTGTGCTGAGGGGCTTCAGGAATTGTTTTCTGCCCTTGCTTCTGGGCATTGGTTGCTGGTATTGGTGTGTCGTGCAGTGGGTATGGCGGTTGCATGACGTTGTTTTGCATCATGAAGTTGACGACCGATTGTAGGTCTACCAACTTGTCTGCCATCTCTTTTACTTCTTTATCCCTCCGTAGGCACCTGTCCCTCCACACCTGGAGGTTGTCTTCGTTGTAATATCTGCTCTGATCGGTCTTCTTTGAAGTGTCACCCTCCTGGCCGACGTCTTTCACTTCGTGATGAGTTTCTGTATTGCGGTTGTCTCTTTCAATATCGAGGTCAATGGGTCTTCCGCTCCCAGCGGGAGTGCCGTCCCCAATCTTTTCTTTCTGTGCGTTACTGGCCATCTATTCGTCTTTCGTTTCCCACAGACGGCGCCAAATTGTGTGAGTGATTTTCCGATCACACTGCCCACCTTAGTAATTCAGCTGTAGAACACAGGCAGAATAGATGGCACTCTGCTGTCCTACACAGAAAGAGAAGGCTCCGGCGCTGGTTCTTCCACCCGGGGGCACTCCGACGATCAAGTCAGTATATCTCTCAAAGATAATCAATAGTGCTAAACTTAATGCTCAAAGTATAAATTGCGTACCTTAGACTCACGGGGGTGCCTCTCTTTTATAGTTTACTCAATCCTAGTCCCACTGGAAAACTGACTTCTATGGACTCCAATTCAGTGCTTACTTTGGATTCCTCAAGAGATAAGGATAAACCCCCTAAGAGTACTATCTTTATCTATCCTGAAGTCTTTCTTCATCCTAGGACTCTTGTCCCTTATCCGCTTATCCCGGATTCCGATATCTTCGGAGATAACCTCGGCAACTCCGAGATCACCTCGGCATAACTACCACGACACGTGGCACCTCGGCATCCTGACACGTCGGCGTCACCATGCCACGTGTTGGTACTCAGAAAATATATCCCCACATTTTTATAATAAATGTTACATATTTTTTTTAATAAGAATTACGACAATTTGTGATTTATAAATGAAATTATACATTTTGTAGTAGTGTCACACATTTTAGTGATAATATTATGCTTTTTGTGGTCCAAACATTTTATAACTACAAAATATATAACGATAGCACAAAACACATAACATTACTAAAAAAATATATGATTTCAATTCTAAATTACAAACTATCATAACTCTTATCAAAAAAATATATAAGATACACTATAAAAATATGTAATAAAGCACATATGACACACATCTTTAGAGATGAATGTGCACCTAAAATTTCTCATTCATTTAACTCATTGCATTTGTTAACAAAAAGAAAAATGAGTGAGACCACTAAAAAGAGGAGTATTAATAGCTTCAAAAATGTTTCATGCCCCCTTTGACCCCACCCCCTTTGATCCCATCTCTCTCTCATTGGTTACATTTTTTTTTTTTTTTCCTGCTCCTCCAATCACCACCCGCCACGTGTGTATATGGTACTCTTCATAATTAATTCAAAAGTGCTTTATTGACTTGCCACGTGGAAAACATGGTCAAATAAGTAGGCTAGTCAACCAACTCAATAAAATGCCCATCATTTACTCACACCAAGTAGTGACCATATGGGCCAAGGACATGACCTAAACACTCCCATGTGGATAGGTATATATATATATAGATAGGGCTCCAAACCCACCGTCCATGGTCACCCATTTGAGTAATGATAGTCATAATAATAATAATAATACACCACTTCATTTATAAGAGAATGTTTTGGGCACTTACCTTTTATCTCAAATTCTTTTGAGAAAGGTTATTATTAAGTAATAGCATAGGGTTATTAATTAATTGGAGGGTCTCATTAAAGGTAATCCATAAAAAAGTTTGGAGGAATAATAAATTAGAGGAAAAAACTTAAAGTAATTACAAGAACATATATGAATGTTTAAGTGGATTCTATGCTATGTTACGAGTAAGGTTACAGTTTTCACCAAGGCTATTACTTTAAAACCCACTTATATCTCCATAATTTTTTAATTACTTTGATTTTTTTTTTTTTTAAAGAACAGATTGAGTTCTTAATGATTTGTAATTTTTCCAAAATGTTAAAGAGTAACCAAGTATAGGATTCTCTATTAAAAATTTATGTCTCTTTTTTTTTTTTTAATGATCGGGTCAGTTTACGCGCACTTCGACTAATCTCAGAATCTACGCAAAGTATCATCTCCATGTAGATCAGACAAATCTTAGATAGAACATGACGACGCGGCCCTAAGAAATTGATAACACCTAGTACAAGTTAAACTTGAGATCTGGAAGGAGCACACTATCATGCCCCAAACTACACCCATTAAGCCAATATACTAAAATTTAGGTCTCCTTAACTTCAATATATTTCCAACTGCACATTGGCCATGTTTGGTGCAATTTATTTAAGTTGCTTATAACGTTTTATCTTGAAATTTGTGTCAAAATTTTTGGTACAATTTCTAAACAATTTAAATAAGTTTAAAAAAATAAATTACCTATAAACTAAAAGAGGGGTAAATTTAACTCTTTTTTTTTTTACTTTCTAATTATAAATTTTTAACTTGAAAATTTTCTTACCAAATAAGTTCAATACGATGAAGATGTTTGTATTTCACAAATCAGAAGGAATAAAATTTTGAACACTGAGGATTCCTGACGAGGTAACCGTTTTGTTAACCTAGGGTTTTGAGCATATTAATTTAGTTGATGGATATAATAATTTTGTTAACCTAGGACTTGGAGCATTAATTTAGTTTATGGATATGGTAATTTATTATAGTTAAATGCTAATGGAGGAGGGTGACACTTTAGTGAGGGAATACTTTAGTCTAGGGTTTGGAGCCCTTAAAAGTAGTGATAATAATTTTGAAGGGAATATGAATCATATTTTAATGTTGAAAAATGTTTTAGGTAATAACTTGGAGATTGTCCTGGAAAAATATTATAGTACACATTTTTTTTTAGAGTATACTATATGTAAGTTATGTTATCCGTGAGTTTGATTCAGGAGAGTCCTAACTGGAAGGAAAAAAAAAAAAAGAAAAATCGAGTTATAATTAAATATTACATGAGATAACTTTTGAATCATAATCAAAATTTTGGATTGAAAAGTTAATGCCATTTGGATTTGATTTTTGCCTCTAACTTTTTAATTACAACAATTATTAAACTTTTTAAATTTCAATTCATGTTCTAACATAATTTAAAAAAAATATATATATTTCTAGAATTTTATTAAAAATATAAATATGAAGAACGAAATAAAATGTAAGTGAAAGTTAAAAGATATAATTTCAATATTATTTAATATAAATTTTTGATATATTTTATCACAACAATAAGTTTCAATTTCTGTATATTTTATCATCCAATTTAGTTGAGAAAAACATCTCCACAATTTCAATGTAATTTCGTATAGGATTTTAATATATTTTTTAAACATCTCAGTGAATATTATATATTTTTAGGTCATATTTTTTTTTATTATTTAATTTTTACTCAAATTTCATTCTCTCACCTTTTAATTGCAACAATTAAATCCTTATACTTCAACTTGAGTTTTAAATTAGTCTTTCTGTCACCTAAGTGAAAATTGAAACATAAGGATTAAAGTAAAATTTAAATAAAAATTAAAAATATATATATATAATTTAAAAAAAAATCTCTCAAATATCATTAAAACATGCTAACATAATCATCATATGAGTATTTTTCGTCATTTTTTTTTTTTTGGGGGACAACAAGTAATGTGAGAATTAAATTGAAATAATGGTAGAAGTTTTAGAACTTTAAGGCCAAGTTTGACGTATTGCAAAAAAGTTAAAAAGTCAAAAAGTTAAAAAGTTAATACTATTCACCAAAAGTCAACAATTACGGCTGCACAACTTCTAATCTTTATTTTTCCCTACAAATCAATTTTTACAATTTTTTATTACACAATTTTCCATAAAAAATTAAAAAATTAACTCAAACATCCATATTTTCTTCCTCAATTTTTTAGTCCAAAAAGATAAAAAATACATTTATTTAGCATACTCCAAATAACCGCTAATTGTTGTAATGAGAAGAAGAAAAAATTCAAAAGTAAAATTTGAATAAAAAATTAAGAGCAAACATTTTTACTATATTTTAATATTTATAAAAAAAATTAATAAAAAGTTGGCAATTTGTGAAATAGAGCAGAGATTTTAGGGCACAGGTCACATACTCAAGGAAGGAGGGGTAGGAGGGAATAATGATCATATACAGAGGGGTCACATTATAGAATTCTGTACCCTACATACACACCCTACTTACTGACACATTTCATTCATTCACATAAAAAGATGGCATTGGTGGATGTGTATCGAAAGTATCTTTGACTCATCTCAGCAAGCAAAAGACCCCTTCATTTATTTATTACTAATTATTTATTTTTCAAAAATACTTTTTAAAAAATTCTCCTTTTATAGTTTATGTATTTTTTTATTTTTATTAAATTTTTTTAATACTTTAAGCATTTTTTTAATTTTTAGACATACTTAACATAAATATATCTAAAAAGTAAAAAATTTGTGAAATTTTTTTTAAAAAATTCCCCAAATACCAAAAATATAAAAAAAAATACGAAAATTCAGTACTTTTTTGTATTTTTATGTATTTATTAATTTTTTAAAATATTTTTTCATAAATTTTTTACTTTTTAAATACATCTAAGTAAGATACATCTAAAAATAACAAAAAAATGATTAAATGTTAAAAATATTCAGTAAAACAAAAAAAAACAGAAAAATTTAAAAACTCAATTTTCAAAAAACTTAGGGATTGTTTGGTAATGAGTTGGGCTAAATAATCACAAAAAAATAAAAAATAAAAAAGTCAAAAAATACAAAAAACCAAAAATCACAAAAAGACAAAAAAAAATCTAGCATTCCAAAGCTAAAATGCAAAAAAAAAGCCAATTAAAAATACCAAACGAACAAAAAAATTTCAAACTAAAAAAGTCAAAAAAAAAAAAAAAAACCAACTGAAAAAATGATTACCAAACCAATGCTTAATCCAAAACACTCAAACCCAACACATTGATCATACTATTGAAAAGGTGTTTGGGAAGAAAATGAATTGGGTTTTTTCTTATTTTTTTACTAAAAGACAAAAAAATTGCAAAATAAAAAAAACACATCCAAATAAAATATCACATCTAATCCCATAATCATTTCACTTTTTCTCTCACAAATATCACATCTAATCATAAAAAAACTCAACTATCTTCCTAAACACAAAAAAAATTTTATTCAATAATATCCTATATCTAATAAAATCTACATAAAAACCCACTTCTCAACCACCATCAAAGTTTCAAATAGCCCCTCAATTATAATATTCCTAATAATCGTCAAAACTCTGCGAGGAATTCAAATTCACCCGAAGTTGTCTTTTCTCATTTATTAATTTGTTTTTTATTTTCTTCGGAAAGAAGTTAATTATGGATCTTTTTTCTATAAGCATAACAAAAAGAAAAAAAATATATAACATATTTTTTTTATTAATCATAAAACAGTTTCTTATCAATTTAAAAAAATTATAACATTTGTTATATACTCCTTCCGTATCAAAATATTAATCTTTTATTTCATTTTTTATTGTCCCAAAATATTAGTTCCTTATTCCATTTTTCATTGTCCCAAAATATTAGTTCCTCTCCAAAAATCAAGTACAAAAATAATATAAATTTCCTATTTTGCCCTTCTTTTAAATTAATAAACAATATAAAAAGTATAATTATGACATTGATATTCTCAAAAAATGTACTATCAAAAGGGTAATTTTGAAAAATCAATTTTTTTAAAGTACAATAATTGTATTACCAAAAAAAGTTAAATTCCCCAAAAGGGACCATTATTTTGGGATATTTTTTATTAGCAAACATAACATATATTTGGTGGTATGTGGTTACACATCAATTAATCACTTTTTCTCTTACAATCATTTATTTAACTACAAAAAAATTCATAAATTATTTTAAACACAATTATTTTTATTGACTAAAATAATTAAAAAATTAAATAAAATAACCAACATTTCATTAATCAATCACTTTTTCTTTCACAATCATTTGTTCAGTTACAAAAAAATTCACATATTATTTTAACCACAATTTTTTTATAGACTAAAATAATTTAAAAATTAACTAAAATAACCAACATCCCAAACGAATATTTAAGAATACACAGTTTTGGAGTATTTTTATCCACCCAAAAAAAAGTTTCGGAGGATTTAACGTTCCGCATCATCATGCAATTAATTTTAGAACAAGAGTCATGATAGAGACCCCCTCCAATCACCACCCCCACAACCCCCACACACACGTGGCGGGTGGTGATTGGAGGAACAGGAAAAAAAAGAAAAAGAAAAAGAAAATGTAACCAATGAGAGAGAGAGAGGGGGGGTCAAAGGGGGTGGGGGAAAAGGGGGCATGAAACATTTTTGTTAGAACAGAAGGAAGAACATGTGCTAAACTTAGGATAGTTAGGGCCCATCTAATTTTGGGTCTCATCATTTTTTATATTTTTTACTTATAAAAAGATTAAAAAAAAAATTTAAAAAGTTAAAAAGTCAACTTTTAATCAACTTCTCAAAACATCCTAGGCATAATTTATTTGCAAAAAATATATAAAAGTCAAAAAAAAAAAAAAAAGAAAAAAAGAAAAGAGAAGACCAAACCATTTAAGAGTAATCTTTAGAGTTAGACTTTTAATAGAGTCAAGGTCTCAGATGTCACTTATAGGTGGTGTTACACATCAGAGTTATTTAACTATATAGTGGTAAGTCGCGAACTTGTACATTAATAGGAATTCGAATCTACACTTGTGATACTAGATATGGTTTGCTCTAGGTTAAAAATTTGTCATACTAACCACTAGAAGTGGTCGTGGGTCGATTGCGGCCACTGAACCTCTAATCCGCCATCCGTCCATCGGATTGGCCGATTGGAGAAAATCCATCTGCATTCGTCCGCCAATCTGGCTGATGCGGATTGGCGGATGGATGCGAATTGGGTTGGTGGTTTAAAATTTTACAAATTTTTGACATAATTTAACATGTGCGCTTCCTAAAAAAAAGAAAAAAAAAATGTGCACTTCCTTTCTCAACCACCACCTATGTGCAATGCATACATAAATAAAACACTGCAGTGGGCAAAGCAAACAAACACATATACAACAAAAACAAACAAACAATAGTATTACAAATAGTGTGTATGTGTGTGCGCGCTGTGCATGCATAATAATAGACTTCTATTCTATTAGAAGTCTTCTATTAATAGAATAGAACAACTTGTAATAGAATAGTATTACAAACTTGTTCGAACACTGTGTGTGGGATCATAGAAGACTTCTATATCAGTTTGCATTGCTGCAATATACAAAAACAACATGCTCAGATTTAGATTCAAACAAACAAACACTCTACTCAGATTTAGTTGCTCAAATTTAGATTCAAACAAACAAACAATCTGCTCAGAGGTAGTTACACAGTGTGCTATGCATGCATATACAACAACACAAACAACCTAAGCAGTGGGCAGTGGGCACAAACAAACTCTGTTTTTCCCACTGGGCACAATAAACAATTGGATAGTGGGCGCAACAACGCAGCACAAATTTTCAACATACAACCATCCAAAATAAAGTATTACAATAATCCAAAATAAAATATTACAATCATCCAAAAAATTTAAAACGTCTTAATACAATTATCCAAAATAAAGTATTACAGTCATCTAAAGAAAGTTTCAACCAATAGTCATATGTTCAAAACAACTTAAAAAGAAACAATAAAGTCATTGATTTCTTTGAGCCAAACAATGAGTCATCTAAACCTGCATAACAAAAAAATGAAATTATTTAATAAGGAAAACACTAAGAAGTCACAACATTTAACAAAGGGGACTTATTTTACCAATGATATTAAACTTCAATAAAACTACTCTCCAGACTTAGGCTTGAATATGAACTTGATTCCGAAACAACTTCACTAAAAATGAGATTTAGAATATGCGCACAACAACGCATATGTAAAAAGTCATGCTTCAAGACAGTTCCCTTCCACAGTTTGTGGTTCGTTTCATGAATCTAATGTTTAGATTATTAGAACTTGCATTGTCAATAGTTAAGGTAAAAAGCCCATTAATGTTCCACTCTTTTAAGAGTGCCTCAATTTTTTTACCAAGAGTTTCTCCTTTGTGGTCTTCAACTTGACAAAAATTAATGATTCTCTTTTGTAACTTCCAATCATCATCAATGAATGTGTTGTCGTAGACACCTCATTTTTTACTGTCCTTAAGACTTGGACGCCTCAGGTTGAACACTCGACGATGAAAGTTACGCTATACAACTGCTTAAGTTCTTCAGCAAAAAGCTTCGATTTTTGAGCTTCTAAATCCCAACCTTACGCCCTATTTTTGATCAAAACTATTTAGACCTTTAAACCCTCTTTTTCAAAATATTTTTTCAAATGTTTCTATGATGTTCCGAGGCTCACATTTTATTTCAAATATTGCACTTTTCGGTAAACTGAGTAAGGACATAGCGGAAATAAGTGGAAGGGAGGTGAACTCTTTGAAAAATCTTTAAAAACATCTTATTTATAGGTTTGGAGTTGGAGGAAATAAGAGGGGAGGGAAGAAAACTAGTTGGAGGAAAGGTTGGGCATCAAACCGTTAAGAAAGAAATGAGCAGCCTTCACTAAAATATGCATATCTCTTTGTTCACTTAGAATTTAGATGTGAGGCCACTACTATTGGAAATTAGACTTTCGGAGATTCAATTTAGGCTCAAGAATCACCTGAAACTTAGTTCGGATGAAGGAGATATTCCCGTTTGAAGTCGAGCTTAGACATAAATTTTTGTGTCCAGCCGGCCACTTTTTGTGGACGGTCATACAAGTCATTGGCCGGCCAACCAGGTGTCCCCATGGGCCAATTTTAGTGGCTGGATGACCATTTGTTCCGGTAAAACAGATATTTGTTGTTAGCTGTCCCCTACAGGTGCATGCACTACACTAATTGTCTCTATACTGATATTTCCGACCAAGGCACCTGTTTTTCTATATATATATGACCACCTCTATTGAAATTAGGTTAGAAAAAAAATTCCTAAAGCTCCAATACTTGCATAGCACTCTCTCTCTCTCTCTCTCTCTTGCAACCTACACACTCTCTCTCTACACTTCTTAAACCAAAATTTAGCTCTTCTTGCTGAGATTCTTGAGCTCAAATCTCAGCCCTTGAGAGTGAGAACTTGTTGGTTTGTCAACAAAGGAGTTACCTCTCTTCAAGAGGTATAATTTTGAGCATCTCTACATTACTACTTTTCTCTCTTTTCTTGTATTGTTTTTACACTGTTTTTATGGGCTGAAACTTATGGCTTAAAGCTATTAAAGGTAGATGGGTTAACCACCCTTCTTTGAACCTTGTTTTATAAGCTTTTGCCCTTGTGTTTTCCATTTCTTTCTCAACTTTTTTCTAACTTTTTACCACTGATTTTTAGAGGTTTTCAGAGGCTAAAAATGTTGTTTTGAGGTACCAAAAATGGAGGGGTTAGCCACCCTCCTTACGCTTGTTTACTGGCTTCATTTCCTCATTATTTTAACTAACCTTTTGAAGCTTTTCCATGTAATTTCCAGCATTGTTTTTAGCCATTTTAGAATTTTTTTCGGTTGTTTATTTCATTTGTGCTTTGTATAGCATGCTTGTAGTGTAGTGGTCCTCATAGGTTTGGTGGTTTAGACCTTAGCCACCAACCGATTTGAGTTGATAGCATTTATTTTATGCTTTTCATACTTGTGTTCATCTCTAATCACCTCTGCAACATTCTTCCTTTCTTGGCTTTTTATTTCTTTGAGAGTTGCTTCAACCAAGTGTTGTTTAAGCTTGAGAAAGAGACCCTTCAATGTTAAATGGTTTAATTTTTTCGAAGGTTCATTACCAGGGCATGACCTTTCTTTCATGCCCAAAGTAACTTCTTGTTTGACACTTCTCTCCATTTAGTGGACTTAACTATGATTTTTGGACTAAAATGACTAAGGAATGGAAAAGTAATTAAAAGAAGTAATAAAATTGGGGCTAAAATGGAACAAGATAATAAAATCAAGTCTTGGGTTCAATCGGACGTTAATTGAACCCATTGAGTCTTGAGTCATTTCATACTTTTAGTGATGAAATGGTTCAAGATTCAAGGTCTACCACTTCCCTTGATCAATTCCATGATAGGGAAGAGGTTTGTAGGTCTTTCATTGTCATTTATTGAGCTTGTGTCCCTTGATTCATAAATCATCATGCAATGAGTTTCCGTTGATTGATGGCTTGCGAATCAAGGCTACCCCTCATTTGATCTGTTTGATGATAAGGAGAGACAGAGTGGACAAACATCCCCTAAAAATACTCTGTTTCTTCTCTGTTTCTTTTCTGTTGTAACAAGGTAGAAACCAAAACTAGTGGCCGACAGGCTAACTCTCTGTCCGGCCGACCACTTTTTTTGGTCGGCCGACCACCTCTTTTCAGCCAGGTAGTGTCATTTTCCTGCAAAACAAAATAGAGGCAGAGGCAAAAACAGAAGTATTTTCTGTAGACAGAACAGTTTTGACAGCAAAACAGAGGTGTTTCCTGGAGGATGTTCACATTGGCACGTACGGTTCCTTAACCCCCGCTCGATTTTAATTAGCTTACATAGCTCTTAGTTAATTAGTTAATTCCTTGGAACTTGTAATAGTTAATTAATTCCGTGTTGTAACTAATTAATTAGTTAATTTGTAATAGTTGGTTAGTTTAGCTAATTCATTTATTTGGTTTGTAATAGTTAAATTAGCTACGACATTCATTCGGATCCTCCTGCGCGAGGGAAAACTTGCAATAATGTATATGTCTTCCAACCCCCATTTCTTTCTCCCTTTTATTTACTTGCTTATGATGGATAACATAGAGCATCATATTTTAATTAGCATTTTCTATGACTTGCATGCATTTGTCTTGCATGCATTGGGTTTGGCGCATCATTTTAACTTTGTGGTTATTTCACATTCTTCATTTGAATACGTGCTTAACTGTATGTTATCAAATTAATCCACATGCCATGCTAGTAACCGGGCCTAGTAGTTACATCTTTGCATGTGTTGCATTAGGCACTTGCATATTAGATCATGCATTTTACTAGACATTTTGTCATGACCCAAATCTGCCCCTATGGTTTAGCATCGTAACTGGCCAGTAATCCTTGGATTACCAAAGGCCTCTGAACAGATTACCACATATTTAGGGGCTGCGATAGCAAATATAAATTATACATAGCCCATTGAGTTGTGTAGACGTATATGAGACATAAATTATAAAAACTTTATGTACATAGGTGGCGTCACAATACAGAAATCCATGTCATATAACAGATATAACAAAAGGGAGCTTAGCCCAATATATACATAAATAGAAAACTTGTTCATATTCCAAAAGAAAGCAAGGTCTCAACATGTGCATCACAAAAGGGAACCTCTACGAGATGCACAACAGCTGGTCGACACGATTGAGACTCTAGGTCATCAACTTGAGCCTGGTCAAGCGCCTGGTCACCTACATATAAATAATAAATAGTGAGCGAAAGCCCAGTGAATAATAACAGAGTAAAGATTTTAATGAATAATGTCCAGCTTCGTATCATATCAATCAGAGAGATAAGCATTGTTATAACCAAACAGAGTCATGTTCATAATCGTATTCGAATCATATGTGGTATATCCATTAGCATTAACATATCATGTTTGGTCAAGCATATTAAGTTCCATAATGGAACCTCTGGTACCGGGTGTTTCATCACATACGTAGGCCACGGTATTGTTTCCCTCGAGCGAGGGCCTATGCCACGGTATTGTTTCCCTCGGGTGAGGGCCTATGCCATGGTATTATTCCCCAAGCGAGGGCCTCATGACCATAAGCCAGAGTATTATGTCCCCTGGGTGACGGCCTCTGCTAAGGATATCACAATTATACTTCAAAGAAAAATTGGACAATCATTCGTTCATATAAAGCATAGCATTTCAGAAAGCTATTCATTTTATATTATCAGAAAATAATTAATATCAAATATAACTTTACAGAGTTATTACTCACAGATGGTTGGACAGATATCTTGATGGTAGCCAATGGATCAACAGCTTACGGCGTATGACCTACACAAACATAATAGATACACATACTGAGACACACGTTCAGATCGTACTTAACTTATTTCATTTCATTATTCATGTGTTTCTAAGTCTTATCCTCATTATCATGTCTTAATCTTAGCCTATGAATGTCTAGGATGCAATGAGGAAGCTAAAATACACTTGAAAACACTTGGGCAAATATGCTGAAAACAGGAGCCTCGCTTGAGCGCAACTTCCTTCGCTCGAGCGGACATCTAAACATGGAAGTGGTCACTTGAGCGCAACTTCCTTCGCTCGAGCAGTCTGTAAACTTTGCAAAAGTACTGGTTATGTGACTTTTTCTCTCGATGTACACTTGACAATCGTTCGAGCATGAGACTGAGGTCCTCTCTGCAAAAATGAAAACTTTTGGGAGCTTCCATTTTACACTCGAGCTAACTTTAAGTCGTTCGAGCGAGAGTGCAAAACAAAGAGTGGTCGCTCGAGCGCAGGTTCTGTCGCTCGAGTTGTAACGCCCTCAAAATATGACATAAACCAACCATTCATAAGACCCATAAAAGATAATAGAAATGTTATATTTCATTTATTAGAGTTTATATTACAAAAGATATTAATATAATTTCTAAATGTTAACAACAGAATAAGTGCCCTACAGGCTTACATCTCTCCAAGTTGTCACTTGGTTACAACATAAAGAAGAGTCCTAGCTCTTTTACATATAAAGTCCTCGGCTTGAATTTACATTTGAATGCAAAAATATAACAAAACGGAGCCACCAATCCTTAATCCTCCCAAGCTATGCCCTTGGAAGGTGGCATGTCACCAGTACCTGAAAGTGGTGTCCTAAGTAGGGTAAGCCAAAGCCCAGTAGAGATATGCTACACAATATATGAGAAATAACCAAGGCATAAGCATTAGATAAATGTGGGATATTCCGTAACCGACACATATTATTTCCGTGACCATTCAATATACATTACCATAACTCAATTCATTTCCAATCATCCATTTTGGGTAAATCTATTTACCAAGTTCATAGTTATCTGTCACGACCCAAACCTGGCCCTACGGGTTTAGCACCGTAATCGGCCAGTTAATCCGAGATTACCGAAGGCCTGCTTACAGTAGTACAGTAAAACAGAGTTTAGGGCCTGGCGGAAGCCAATACAGTAAATAAATAATGTCCATTGAGCTGTGACAGTCTGTATGCCAAAAAGATTTTCCATGCATTCCCACATGTAAACAGTACAGTCTATACAAAATTTACAGTCACACAGTAAAGGGACCTAATCCCTTGATAACAGTACGGTTAGTAGCTGACAGTCTATACAGTAATCCCAAAACAGTACGGAGACAGACGGGGAAAAACAAAACACCCCAAAGCCATAGCATGGCAACTCGGAACCTCGCAGTGAGGCACATAGGCTGGCTTGACAAAACTGGAGTCTAACCCACGCTCCTAGCTCCGATCTGGTGGCTGAGCACCTACATATATATATAAACAGTGAGCTAAAGCCCAGTGAATAACATAATGCGTAAAGAGGTTAAGAATGAAATGTCCTTACGGTAATGAAAACAGTTCATTAAACAATATTCCGGTCTTTCAGTCAGAACAGTTATTCAGTCATATGTGGTACATCCATTAGCATAGCAGTAAACAGTAGGTCTCAAAGACCGAACAGTAGTGATGGCCATCAATCAGTAAACAGTAATGGTTCCACGAGGGAACCGACAGAGATCTCTGATAACAGTAACAATAACAGTATACAATAGTTGCTAGGGATGCCACAATACATTTCAGAATATAGGACATACATTCAATCGATTAACAATATTATTTCAGAAAACAGTTCTGTTAAACAGTCAGAAAACATTCTCAGTTGAACATATCTTTACACAATTGTTACTCACAGAGTTCGGGCTACAGTATGCTAGAGCGTGTCTCCCCAATTGCCAACCCTACACAGTTCACAAGTTGAACACACACTAAGCTACACAGTTGGGAATTATCATAACTTAATCCCTAATTTGCCTTGGTGTGTTCTACATCTATATCCTCATTAAGATGTCTTAAACTAGGCCTAAGAATGCCTAGAATGGGATGAGGATGCAAAAAATATACTTAGAAAACATTTTGTAAAGTTTGCTGAAAATAGGAGCCTCGCTAGAGCGAGCCTTCCTTCGCTCGAGCGAGCTTTCCAAAATCAAAGGCTTCGCTCGAGCGAGAAATCCTTCGCTCGAGCGAGCTGCTGAAACAGTAGAAGTACTGGATGCTGAAATTTTACGCTCGAGCCACCAATCCTACGCTCGAGCGTAGCTTCGAACAAAGGTTGGTCGCTCGAGGCGAAGAATCCTTCGCTCGAGCGAAGAAGCCCAAATTCTGGAATTTCCAGATTTGTCTCCTAAGCTCAACCCAAGCATTCTTTCACTCAAAACTCGACCTCTTGGGCCCCAAATTCTGGAAAACACCTCTAGATTCAATATACAACAAGTTTCAAAGCTCCAATTTGTGAATTCAAAGCCAAAGAGTGAGTCAATTAAAGCCATTTTCAAAACCCATTTTTCATGAACAATGTTCAAACATGACATGCATGCATTCAAACCAATTTAAAGCTTCAAATCATGTTCTAATGAGTTCATTCTCTTCAAAACAAAGTTGAAAACATGGACTTAAGTTTAAACATGAGCATGCATCGTACAATTCTATCATGAATTCAACTCAAATTCCAACATTTCAACCAATGCATGCATGAAATGAGTTCTAATTCAACATTATGGAACCAATTTATGTCCTAAACTCTTCAATTAAGCATAAGCATGCAAGAACTACCTCAATCACAACAATGAGAAGGTAAAAACCTTACCTAAGTCTTGTAGTTCAAGCCTAGAAGTTCAATTAGGCAATCTATACTTCAAATCCTCTTAAGTTCCAAGCCACAACCAAGCAAGATGTGAAGAAAATCAACTTCCTCCCTTCTCTCTCTCTAAATTCGGTTGAGCAAGAAATAGAGCTGATCAGATGTTTTGATTTAATGCAATAAGGCTCTACAAATACTCATAAACAAAGGCCCCACTAGATGGCATGATTGTAATTAAAGCAACTCTATTAATTTGGCTTATTCTAATCTAATTTAATCATTCCTAATCACGTTTTAAATAAATATACCATAAATCACATAAATTCCACTAATCATGGAACACTAAACAATTTTCAGTTCGGCCGCCGATAAGGCCTTCAATTTGCAGTTTTAAACATAAAAACACGAACAGATAATCACATAATCGAAAAGATAAAAATGCGATACAATAAACATGCTCAGTCAATTCGGTTTCAATTTTCAATCAGTCCATTCAGTACTTCAGTTGGTTCAATTATCAGTCATAAGCGGTCCAGTTTAGCAGTAATCAGTATGTAATTCAGTAACTTTTCGGTAAACAGTATGGGGTGTTGTTACATTATCAAACAACCAAAATGAGATTTTAACTCAATGGTTCACAATTCAATGCATTCATCAATCCAACACTTCTATTTCTTGCCATTTTACGGAACTACATCCGATGGAATCGGCACCCATAAATAAATAAGATTTCGGGACTTTCACCCTGGACACTCCGGCCAACTTAATTCTCAATAGAGTCCATCCCCTATCTCCTCCCATACAATGATACATATACAATGTATTTAAACACGTTGTCATATACAATGACTCATCAATTCACATATTCAATGATTTACTCAAACTGTCATATTCAATGACATAATTCAATTGATTAGTTTCAAATTTCCTAATTCTCATGCATTTTCTACAATAATCATAGTTATCCTCTTTCGATAGCCTAAAACAGATATTTCTAAACAGATAAATAAATCTATCAACAGATAATTTATCAAATTTTCCATAGGTGAGTGATTTATCAATCCAACTATACCATTTAATCACATTTCCCCCCAATTTCATAGTTCCCAAACTAATTTCATATTTCTACATTGATTCCATTATTTATACAAAATAGTTTATTTAATTCAAATTAGGGCATTTTTTCCCTTTTCCCAAATATTACACCCAAGGCTAAATTTCACCCATTATACACAAATAACCCCATTTTCAAGACCTCACATACACATATGGAGTCCAAAATAGAAAACCCCTCTTTCACAAACTCAAACCCAAACCCTAACTTCACCCAAGCTTCCCAACTCCACCATTTATGCAAAATGACAAATGTCTAGGTCAAAACTCATATTAAAGAGTAGATTATCCCTACCTTAAATGAAGAAGCTTAAAGAGGAAGGAGGAGAAACTTGAAGATGCTCCAAACTCGAACTTTTTCGGATCAAAAGGAAGCTCACGTGATACTCTACCCTTTTTACAAAGGGAGTAGGGTAGAAAGACTCTAGATCAAGGAGTATTTGTAGAGAGAGAGAATGTTTTAGAGAGAGAGGCAGCTGATCTAGGGTTTTGAGTGAAGAAGAGATCAAAAAGTGATATAAAATCACGCTGCTGCGAACTGATATATGCGAGACTCGCTCGAGCGAAGGAGTTGTCGCTCAAGTGACCAGACACAACAAGTAGCCTCGCTCGAGCGCAATAAGCGTCGCTTGAGCATACAATGCCAAGCTTCAGGTCTGCCACAAACGTAGACGCACACTCGAGCGCAAGAGTTCTCACTCGAGCGAAGGAACAAATAACACACGTCTCGCTCGAGCGCAAAAGTTGTCGCTCAAGCGAAAGCTGCATCTAAAAGAAATCTAAGGACTCTCAATTCTCGCTCGAGTGCAAGAAGCCTCGCTCGAGCGAAGAAGCAAAAACCCAAGGCTCGCTCGAGCCCAAAAAGCCTCGCTCGAGCGAGGAAGCCAAAACCTGGGCAGCAACCATTTGCACCAATAGACAACCGACATGTTCTAAACTCGCCCAACAAGTCCCAAAACTCAAATTTAAAGAATTAAAGGGAGAAAACAAGACATAGACAACGACATACAATCACGGAACCTGAGTCCAGAATACAATAAAGGTCGGGGTAAAACCGGGATCGCTATACGAGCGGAGAGACAGAATTCTAGAATTTTCAGATTGCTATTCCAAGCTCAAAACTCGAATTCAATACATAAAAACTCATCCATTTGGACCAAAAACTTAAGGAAACATGTGTGAACTTGGAAAACATTGGGAATTCAAAATCATTTCGCAAAATTAAGGTCCAAAAGCATGTCAATTATGCCAATTCAAACTTAAAATTTTGAAAACATAACATATATTCAATGGAGTGAGTTCAAAGCTTCCAAATCATGATCAAAGAAGGAAAATTGATGGAAATCATGATGAATTCTCAAAACTATGGTAGACTTAGCGCATGTATGTGAGAATTCTTAACAATTAAGTTCAAAATGAAATAAAATGTGCATGCATGCATGATATGTTCTTCCTTCCTACCTCACTAGCTCAATTCTTGCATTATTCACCTAACTTCTCTTGAATTCAAGGTCTAGACATCATAAGTAGCCAATCTAAGGGTTGAATCCTTACCTCAACTTCTCAATTAAGCTCTAGATGGTAAATTCACTAAGGTTCCAAGCCAATTCCCTTGAATTCGCTAGCAATTCCTTTGTTTGACTTCAATTCTCTCATCTCTCTCTCTGTCTCTGTCTCTCTCTCTCTCACACACACACACACACACATACACACACATTTAGGAGCTCAAATATGAGGGAATGAGAGTGTAATTTGAGTGTCTTGAGTCACACAAGCCTTATATACGCTTGATTAAGTGTTGGCTAATTAAATTTTAATTAGTCTAAGCAATGACCATTAATTTATTCTAATTAATTTGTTCTGAATCGAATTTCAATTGAACTTATCATAAATTCCTAAAAATCCCACATAGCACATGAATCAAGTCAATTTCATGTTCGAATGTTAATAAGGTCTTCAATTCACAGAACAAAACAGAAACATGAACATATATTCCTAAGAGAAATAGATATAAACACAAATAATGTAACACACATGCAATTAATTCAGAATTTCATCTTAATTACTTATTAGGCATCTTTAATCATGGTTTAGCAGTTAATCATAAGCCGGGGTTGTTACAATTTTATTTCTTTTGGTTTGCTTCGGTTGAGTACTAGGTGAACACTTATTGCTTTAGCATATCGCATGTATGTAATTGTTGCTATATCAAGCATAACTTCCATGAGGCTAAGTGCTTAAGTGATATACCTGTTTTGAATGCTAGTGGATGAAAGCTAATTGCTTAAGTTGGGATAATTTGATTAAATGTATATATGAGATCACTTTTCAAGTTGTACATATTCAAAACAATTTTCAAAACAAACATCAAAATCAAAATGTTCAAACTTTTTCAAATTAGTCTATACTTGTGTTCATCACATAGTAAGAATAGCCTAATAATCGAAACAAGAGCATATAATGTAAATAAGAATCACATCATGATTAGTAAAGACCGATCTTTGATCAGGAGAGTGAGGTGCTCAATCCATGACCTTCCCCTCTCGTACCTAAGTTTCCAAGCCAAGACACTTTGGTGATGACAGACAAATGGCCTTTGGCACGAGTCATGGGTTTCCTAAATTTTTCAAAAAATTATTTAGGTGACGACTCTGTAATTTGGCAAAACAGTTCATTTTTGGTATTTTAGTTCAAAATCGATTTTCCAAAAGATTTGCCGGATTTGGACTTATTTGTGTTTATCTATCTTACATTGCACTTGTGAAATCAGATTCTAAACTACGGGAGTCCGAACTATAGGGCTAATCGTATCTGAAAGGGGCACGAAAAGCAAGCTAAAGCTGTTAGACACATATAACACAAATTTTGTATGGAAGTCCATGTGTTTGTGGTAAAGCAAATTCTACGCCCCTTCACAAGTTTTTTAAACCTATCCCTTTCATTAGTATATATGTTTACAATGTCCTTAGCAACAGTATGTTGAGATGGGATCTTGAACTTGGGTTGCATGACATTACAAAACCCTCTTAAAACCAACCCCATCCACAAATTTAAAAGGCAATTCATCAATTACTATAATCTCGGCAAGATACCTCCTACCAACTTCTATGGAAAATGATGTAGCCACAACCTCAACACCATCCTTGCCACCAACTTCTCTAGGTTTAAATCCCAATGTTTGTTGCCCCCGAGTATCCCTATATGGATACTTTGTACAATTTTTTAAATGAGTTAATAAATTACTTGTTCCATGACTCTTGGAGCTTGCCATATATTATTTCTTACAATACTTGCACATAGCCCTATCTTTCCCATCAATACCCTTAATCTTTTCAAAATGATCCCAAGCCTTTGATTGTGTTCTCCCACTATTACTACTTTTGGCCAAGGGTGGTCTAGGAGGGGGAGCAATAAGTTGGATAGAGGGGTCAATAGAAGATGATTTAGGCTTAACATTAGGATTAGCAAAAAATGTTTCTTTACTTGGAGGATCCATGACCAAAAGATTATCAAATAAACTGCCAAAAGCAAACATAGAACAAGAGTGAGAATGAATAACAAACTTGTGTATTGACACTGCACTACTTAGCACCTGACCAAAAGACAAATAAATAAAGATAAACATCACTACTTAGCAACTACTTAGCAACTCATACAATGTTAACTCAGTAAGCCTACTTAGTACACTGCACTACTTAGTACTTGAAATTATCCTAACATGATATTCATTTTACCCATTTAATTTAGTTACAGTTGATTGATTTTTAAGGGTAAAGAATAGAAATGAAAGTTCATTAAGATGTACAGGTCTAGTAACTGAATTTGTTATTTGTATAAGCTCATGCTTCAAATGTTTCGGTGAAGAATTTGTAAATAAATAAAGACAAGCATCCTCCAACCAAAAAAAAAAAAAAAACTAAAACTAAAAAGGGGATTTTAGAAAAATAAATTACTATTTGCCTACAAATTGTAGAAGTTCATTCAGTTTTTCCATTTTTCATTCACAAAATTGCCTACAAATTCAATATTCAAACACAGTTTATTCAAACACAGTTTACAAATTCAATATTCAACACAGTTTGCCTACAATGGAAAGTTACATCGTTTTTTCCAGTTTATTCACTCGACATTGTAAAAACAAAAAATCAAAAAACAGATTCAGTTACACCATTTTCCCCTCTCTATGAGCTTCTTCACACTGTAAACAAATTCAATGTTGCATAATACAAATTCAATGGTGTACGGAGAGGGAAAGAGAATAGGAAACTTACACTTTTTTTTCCTCTCTGTAAGCTTCTTCACACTATGTAGAACCTCTCTTTCACTGGTTTCACTTCAGAATTGCAACAAATTGGAACCAAAAAAAAGAAAAGAAAATAAGAACGAACAGATTACAAAACAAAAAAAAAAATTACAGAATAGATTACGAACAGATTATAGAAAATGAGAACGTCAGAGGTCGTCGAAGTCGAACAAAAAAAAATTACAGAACGAACAGATTAGAGATATCGGGGAATAAGAGAAGAAGAGAAAAGAAGAAAAGAAGACAATATCTCACCACCACACCACGATCACCGATCCTCTTTCAGGTCGAAGAATGCCAATGAGTTAGGATTTTAATATGAGATTCTCAAAAAAAAGGCTGGCTAAGGGCGTACAAATTTTTTTTTTTTTTTAAAAAACACAAATCGTCGATCGCCGATGGCTTTTCAATGTAGATCATCGTCGCCGTCGATATGGGTAGGGTTTTCGGGCCGGGGGGGGAGAGTGAGATAGAGAAGAGAAAGAGATCGAGAGTGAGTGAGTGTGTGTGTGTGTGTAATGTATCGAAGAAGATGAATGAATTAGGTTAGGTTAGTGTGGTCAGATCAGAAAAAATGGGCCCAAAAAAAAAAAAAAAAGGGAACAAATGCGAGCGGGTTGGGTTTAATGGGTAAACAAGCGAATCAACCGCAACCGACCTAAACCCACGAAAAGCCAAAATCTGGGCTCGCACCTGCCTGCCACATGTTACGCATCCATCCAAATGTGGTCAGGTCAAGCTGGGTCGGGCGGACCAATCGGGTCAGTGCATCTGTTGATCAGCCCTACTAACCATATATGCTGTCACCCAAATAATTAATCTTGGAGAGAGTCGAACATGAGACTTAGGCCTTCTTTGGCATCAAATTTTTTGGCTATTAATAAAGACAAAAAAAAAAAGAGGTTAAAATAACTAATAAGATAAAATGTCATGTCTCACACATCAATCAATTATTTTTTCTCTCATAACTATTTATTTAACCATAAAAAAATATCACAAATCATCCAAAACTTTTTTTCATTGGCTAAAATAATTAAAAAAACCAAAAAGTCATAGCCACTATCCCAAACAATGACTTATAATAAAAAGGGAATTACATGCAGGGAGAAAGAAAAAAATTACAAACACATGAAGGAAGTAAGTGTGTCTGTAATGAAATGCAAATAATGATAGAATACAAATGAAAGGCTTTTGGTAATTTTTTTCATTCTCCCATTTGTATATAATTTCCCATACAATAAAAAGTAAATATATGAAAGGTGGTGTTTGTTTTTTGGAAAATGATTGGTGGCCCTAAAACTGTGGCTCAAATTGGCTCAAATTTCCTTTTTTGGATAAATTTGTTTTTTTTTTTCTTTTTTTTTTTTTTGCCTTGTTTTTTTTTTATTTCCTTATATGGAAATTTCGGGACATTCGAGCCCCAAAATTTCGGGCTCCCAACTGCTACTGTTGTTTTTTCGTTTTTTTTTTTTGTTGAGAAACATGGAAGATGGTTGAAGTAAGGAGTCCAGATCCTCTCCGTGCAAGGACTTACGAGCATTCGTCCGTGCAACGGCTGAGATCAGCCGTTGCACATCCAACGGCTGAGATTAAAAAAAAAAAAAATTTTGAAATTTCTATTCTTTCCCGCCCCCTCTCTCTCTCTCTCTCTGTCTCTGTTGCAGCATGTTCATCAATGGCGGAAAACAAGAGAAATTCTGGATGTGTTTATCCCAAGTGTGGCTCTTTTTCTCATGCCATCAAAACTTTACCAACTCAACCAACAAAGTTTAAAAGTTCAATGGCTATATTTTATAATTTCCTTCATAGAAGCCACCATATATTGCATACTTTACAAGGAGATCATGGCGAAGTCATCAAAACTGTACCAACTCAACCAACAAAGTTTAAAAGTTCAATGGCCCTTAATCACATCAATTTTGCATATTATAAGGCATGTCCAAGAAATTTCTGGAGGCATAGTAATCCATTTAGCAGACGTTTAACATGTGGCAATTTTGAAGTTTTTGCGGTGAATATTTTGGGCAGAATAAGGTTTCAACTGCTATGCCAGATCCCACACAAACTGGCTGCTCTTTTCAGAAACACCGAAATGGCCCTTTGTTCATCCAAACAGCCCCCCAAATAAACTATAAATGACAACAGAAGAAACAGAGTATCACCCCAACAGTAACTTACAAGAGGTGTCTTGACATGTCACAAGTTTGTCTTCTTTAACTGTATTTGCAACTTTCAGCAGCTTGCTCACTCCGAAGTCTGCAACTTTTAGATGCCCAGAATCATCCCGCAGTATATTTCTGTCATCTTACTTGAGTGCGATCAAAACAATTTCTATATATGCATACCATTAAAGACAGACGATGCATACCAGCATTTAAATGATTTACAAAGTTGAAATGAAGACATGTTGCTGCAACAGAGATAGAGAGAGAGGGACGGGAAAGAATAGAAATTTCAAAATTTTTCTGGGTTTGTGATGAACATGTTGCTGCAACAGAGATAGAGAGAGAGGGACGGGAAAGAATAGAAATTTTAAATTTTTTTTTTTTTTTTAATCTCAGCCGTTGGATGTGCAACGGCTGATCTCAGCCGTTGCAAGGACATATGCTCGTAAAGTGTTGCAAGGAGAGGATCTGCTCTCTGAAGGAAGTGGGGAGGAGGATGCATGTACGTGGTGGTACCTTGTACCATACATAACTTGTATCAGACGCCATGACAACTTTTACCCTCTCAAGATTCTCAACCACTTTGATCTATTAAAACAAGTTTTTTTATTTTATATATATTTTTTTATTAAAAATGGAATTTTAATATACTAATAAAATTAAGTTACAATTTAAAGAGATCGTGGCTAATTTATCAATTCCATATCGAAATCTTTTACTTACCACTCTCTAAAAATACCATTCAGCCTTGGATTGGCAAACCATTTTGACTATATAATCACAAAAGATAAAAAAAAAGAAATTATAAAATCATAAAAAGATAAAAAAATTACAAAATTATTGAATTGATCCATATATAAACAAAAAGTCAAAAAAATATCATTTCTAAGTAGAGGATAATTTTATCATTCCAAAGCTAAAAAGTCAAATAAAAATACCAAACAACTAAAAAAGTCCAGACAAAAAAAATCAAAAAAATAAAAAAACCAACTAAAAAAACCAAAATCAAACGACTCACAAGAGTCTCGGCCTATAAAAACAAGTTAAAAAATCCTAGTAATAAAAACAAATCCCCCAAAGTTAAATGTCGTTGACCCAGAATCCCAACTACTCTCTGAGCCGTCTGATCTCACTTGTATGGCAGTCAAAGACCCTTCTCATCGAGGAAAATATTTTAGATCTTTAAAAAAATATCCATAATGATGGAATAAAATGTGTTAATTTTTAATTTATTATGCGTTAAGGTCTCATTCGACGATTATATATTTTAGTTAAAAAGTTAATATAAGTTATCACATTATTTTTGTTATTTTTTTATATATTTTTTCATAAAAAATCAAAAAATTATTAAAATACCTTATTCCCAAACGAGACCTTAAGTTTATTTTGACAATTAGAAAAAAAAGAAAGAAAAAAGAGTCAACTTATTAATTTATTTGGATCACACTATCTTCTCTTTTTTTTTTTTGTGTGTGCACATTTTGTTAAAAAAAAGTTTTAAAAAGTTAGTTTTTTTTTTTTCCTGCTTTATAAAATAGGTCTTAATGATGGTGGCTCAACTTCTATGTCACATGTGAATTTGTGGGTATAAATGTGGGAATCTCTAATGCTATTTCTTCTTCTTTTTTTTTTATCTATATATATGACGTGATTGGTTTCTCGCGCCCCGGTAAGATATTGTCCGCTCTGGCGAGGTGGCGAAACGATGCCCGTCGGCCTCACAGCTTTAAAAGGCCTTTTACAAGGTGGAGGGGGCCAGTACACTTAGGGTCCGTTTGTTTGGACGGACTGGATAAGGGGGGATTGTAATCCATCGGACTGTTAGTCCTGGGATACATTGTCGCTGGACTATTTGGTCGGACTAGATTTGTATCCTATGTTTGTTTAGTCATGGGATTAGAGATCTGGATTGGACTATTCTATTGAATCCCATGTTTGTTTGGGATATCATGGAGAACGATAAATGTTCAAAAGACTATTTTGTCCTTTTGAATTATTTACTAAATAATAAGAATATTAAATCTGAATCATAAATGTTATTTAATTTGTTTACTAGAACTTTTAAAATATTAAATAAATAGAATATTAATAAATATTACATAAATTTATTTTAATTTGCAATTGAGATTTTTAAATTTTTTTTTTACTTTATTAAGTATAATTAATACCATGAATGCACCAAATATGAAATTTTTTTGACTTCATGATATATTTTTTCATAATTATATTACAAAAATTCATAAAATTAATTATAAGATGGCATAACTTTTCTCACTATAAAATGCATAACTTTTTACTCACCATAAAAAATTAGGGAAAAAAAAAAGAGCCTGATAAAAATCAAATATAAATTTTTTTATATTTAAATTTGGACAATCCGTGCCATAACAAAAATTATTATTAAAAAAAAAATTCTTTAAGCTAAACTTGGACTCAGGCTTAGATTTGTGCAAAGAATTAACCAATCCCAACCCACTAATTCTCACTATACTTGGACTTTCTTTGTATAAACAAAAAACAAAAAACAAAAAACAGAGTATGGATTTTTCACATAGTAATGCTACCCAATGGCTGGTGCTGCAGCATATCAAATGTGGGAAAAAAACAGAGCATGGATTTGCAGCATGAAATGAAGCTCCTGCTCCTACAGTGAAATGAGCTCCTGCAGTGAAAGCAAAATGGAAAAGGCTAAAAGAAAGAGATAGGGTAAAGATGTAATAAACATGGCTAATCCCATGGGATACACTATCCCATGAATTCTGTCCTAGCCCCCTCCCCCGGATAGAATAAGCCAATGAATCCCGGATTAATAGTCCGGGGGGATTATTAATCCGGACCAAAAAATCCATACCAAACAATGGACTATTAATCCCTTCGGATTAATAGTCCAATCTCATGAGTTATCCTTCAAAACAAACGAGCCCTTATAAGTTAGTTGCAAGTGTCCCTCCCAGGCGATGTTGGATTGCCCCAACATAACCCCCTAGCGGACTGGGCCGCGAACAACGGGAGAGTTTGCCGGACGACCTGCATGGGCCACCAAACTGACGTGACTGGCTTCTCGCGCCCCGGTAAGATATTGTCCGCTCTGGTGAGGTGGCGAAACGACGCCCATCGGCCTCACGGCTTTACAAGGCCTCTTACAAGGTAGAGGGGGCCAGTATGCTTATAAGTTGGTTGCAAATGTCCCTCCCAGGCGATGTTAGATTGCCCCAACAATATATATACTCTTTTTATTTTATTTTTTTGCTTTCCTTTTGAATTGATAAAATTAAATAAGCTTTGAATTATAACAATAGTTGTTTTACCTCGCTATCAGACAGGTAATTTTGAAAATTTCTTGTTATTTTCTTTAATAATGGTAAAAGTTTGGGAGAATTGTAAAAAAAATGATCTAAACACAAAATAATTGCAATGTTAAAAAAGTACAAACACTTGATACATTAGATTGTGCAACTAATACTTCCACCTGTTTGTCATTATTTGAAGTTTATATAATTTTTTTTGCAATTGTGTCTAATTATCAGAGAAACTCTTAGTTGTAAAGTTTTTTTTTTATTTTTTTATTTTTACCAAACACGAATTATTATAAAAATTTATTTTTAAAAATAAATTGTTTTGAATTAATTTTTCTAATAAAAATTGTTTTTGAAATCCTGACACAATTTCACAAAATTTTACAATTGAAATCATCTTTTGAAAACATGACTTCAATGTTAATTAAAGGCTCATATGAAAATTGATTCTTTAATAATTTTTTAATTAAAAAAAATGTATAAAAAAATTTTAAAAAAATGAATTGACAAATTATAATAATCTTTTAATTTTTTAACTAAAAATTGCTTTTTTCAGACATGGTCTGAATGATTATGATACATTTACTTGAAACAGTAAACTACTAGGTGAAGAAAGCAAATTCAATTCAAATTCAACATCATGTTGTCACTGTTTATTTTCAAATGTGGGTCTGTTTTAAATCATTGTCACTATTTAAAAGTCGGTCATAAAGACTTCCTTTCAACCAAACTATATACGCATTCATGAGGAAAAAATTATAATTGGATATGCCTATCATATAATATCATGTAACCTAAGCTTCTCAATTTTTTTAATCGATATTATATTATCTAATAAATTATTAGTACACAATAAATAAAAAGTCAACAAATTTTACTTAACTATCAATTGGTAAGCCTACTAAGCTCAAGCCCAATAACACTCAACTCCACTAGTATTTAAAAAAATTAAAATATTAATTTTTTATTCTATTTTTTATTTTCTCAAAATATTAATCTATTTTTAAAAATCAAGAAATAAAATAATATAAATTTCTTATTTTATTTTTCTTTTAAATTCATTAACAACACAAAAAATACAATTATGATAATTGATATTTTCAAAAAAATATACTATCAAAAGATAATTTTAAAAAACTAATATTTTAAAATGTACTAATTGTACTATCGAAAAAATTAAAATTTCCAAAAAAACTATTATTTGAAAACGGTAAGAGTATCACATTTTCGTTATCTTTTCATAGTAGGCCTTAACAAAAGTTTATTAAAATGAATTAGATGATTATAATGGCAAAATGTAATCATTTTTAATTATAGAAAATTTCAATCATGTGATTTTTAAAAAAAAATTACAAATAAACGACAAACTTTATACACATTAATAATTATAATTATAATTTTTTAAATAAATTTGTAATAATTTCTAGTAGTTTTTCACTGACAAATAATTTCCCTATTGATTAAGAAAAATGAAGCCATAAACAAACCATAAATGTAACTTACCTTAAATATTGAAAATCGCCGAGGAAAGGTTATAATAAATCGGTAAAAGATCGCCAACCCATTATGTAACGCCTGTCGGTTAGCAGGACACACTGTAGAGAGAGATTGCGACCTTCACCCCCTAACTGGTCTTAAAGCCTCCTCAGCTTCACTTTCTCTCACCCAGTGAGGAGAGAGAGAGAGAGAGAGAAGGAGAGGGAAGGATCTAATGGAGTACGAGAGGATTCACAAAGTTCAGGTATGGCTTCTTTCTCTTTGTACGCCTATTCAACATTTTACCATATAGACTAATCTCATACTTGTACTGTCTTTGAAGTCAATTCAACACAATTGGAGCTATTGATCTGACACCCATCTTGTGATTTTGTGTAAACAGTGTATTTTCTGAAATGGGTTTTGTGTAGAAATTATTGAATCGGTGAAAAACAGGTGTTTTGACACACTTTGATTGAGCTTGATTTGAGTTTCCAAAGATTTGATTTTTTAAATTTTTTTAAATTAATGTACGTGAACCCATTTGGGGTTCACATGAAATTAACCATTACATGGTTAAATGGGTTTTGTTCTGTTCAATTGATTCTATCAATGTTGAAAATTTCTTGGAAAACTTTCCCAAGGGTTGGTTTATAATTATTTGTCTTAATTTGATTTTATTTATTTATTGATTTTTTGCTGTGGTAATGTAGACTGGTATAATTTCTCCAAGTAAATTGAGAATGAAGCTAATAGGGGCCCACCAGCAGAGAAAGAAAGATGGATCAAATAGTAACTCCTCAAGAACATCTCCTTCCAAGCTTGAGGATGCTGAGTTTGTGAAGGACAGTTTGTTAAATAATGGTGACTTTGATGAGGAAGGTATGGCCATGCCCTATCCTATCCATCTTGATTTCTACACCATATCCATTATTGGAAACTGTTTTTAGTTGAACATTTGCACCAAATAAACTCAAATTGTTTTAGTTGTCATTGCATATATTGGATCCAACTTTGAACTGGTCTTTATCCCCTATATAGCCTATTATGCTAGTTGTGAACTGTTTCTGGGATTTGCCCTCCAATTGCAGTACCTAAGCTTAGGTTTTGTTTGCTGCAGGTGAATAGGGTTTTTTTTTTTTTTTTTGTCTCTATAAAAAATTATTGTGGAATTATGTGCCAGAGCGTTTGCTATAGGTCATGGGGCTGTTTGATGCAGCTTATGGAGGCTGCGTATAATTTTTCATTTTATGCCAGTGGTTGGTGTACTTCTTCTTCTACTTACATCTCAAACATAATTTAAATAAGTTAAAAAAATATGCCTATTGAGAAACAAGGAGAGGTGCTTTTAGCTTATGATTTTTGACTGTCTGCTCTGCTAGAAACTTCACCAAACAGGCCCTACAGCTTCTGCTTACAACTTCTACAATAAAGATGAACACATTTGATTATCCTGAAGTTGGGAGAGTGCCGCATTTAGATTTTGCTTATAGATTATCGATTTTCAGCTGAGAATAAGTTCTGGCAAACAGGCCCTAGTTTAGTTGTTTCTGCTTATTGAACTCAATTTTGAACTGATTTTTATATCCTGATATAGGGTAATAAAAAATAATTTTTTTGCTGATTTTTTGTCTCTTCCATTCAATTGCAGCTTCCAGTTTAGAAGTTTCATCAGTGAAATTATCAAACAGTGCGGCACTAGATGCTGGCCAGAGCGACCAGAGTTCTTGCCAACCTAGGGAATTTATGCAGAAGGAAACTGTTAAAATGCAGCAATTTTCAAAGAGTGATAGCGGAAATTCAAGCTCAGTTCACCCGGTGAGAACACTAGAAGAGGAAAATCTTGATTATGATAGTAATGCTAGTTCATCTAGCTTTGAGTTTCATAAAGGGGAGAGATCAATGCACAATCCATTGACAAGATCACTATCAAGACCTATGTCATCTAAGTGGAATGATGCAGAGAAATGGATAATGAATAGGCAAAATATGCAAGCTAATTATTCCAAGAAAACCCATTTACAAAGCCAAGTAAATCGGTTGCCGATGTCAAATATGGTGAGGGTAGCCCCGGAGTCTGCTAGTTATGATCAAAAGTTGTCGGTTAAGCGGGTTGATTTCTGTCAACCAACATCTCAAATGGGCTCTGAGAAGGTCTCAAATTTTCCCTCTGGGTCTCACCTTGCAATTGCAGAAATTGATCTGTGTCCTCAAAGTAAGGATTTGAAGGAAGTTGACAGTGGGGATTCATCTTGTACAAAGAATTCAAGTGAAGACAACACAGGTAAATCATCACATCTTTTTAGTAATTCAATCAACATATGCATTAATACCTTTTGGGAAAGTTATAAAGGAATAACAAGAACTATGTTATGCAGTTTTCTTAAAAGGAGAATGTTAAAGACAATCCATAAAGCTGTTCTTAATGTTGAAAAATGTGTAATTGTGTACTAAAATGTATAAAAAATATATAGAACTATGTGAAGGTGTTCTGAGATATGTGAAAGTGTTTTGGGATTATAAAATATTTTGGTATTATTTGATCTTTAACTCCAAAGGGCTGTCATTGGCTTGACCCTTACAAAAAAACAAAAATTGGAGACCAAAATGCTTTGAAGAGGGTAGGTTGCCCAAGGTTAAAACCCAGAACCAGTCTTATGGAATGCAAGATTTCCTTGTTAAATAAGTAAAAAAAAATCCTCATGACATGCTTGCAGTTTTCATTGGAGACTGTTTTTCCATAGACAAGACTTCGAAACTAAGAAGCACCAACACTTATATAAACTGTAAATATTAATTTAAAAGTTTTATTTATTTATTTATTTATAAATAATATAGAATTAAAGTTAGTTTTTATTAATATTGATTGTTTGTGAATTTAATATTAGTTTAGATAGTAAATAAAAATATATTAAAACATATTTTCTTGTCCTGTCCTGCCGTGTCTTTGTCCTTATTTTTTTTGAAATCGCCGTGTCTCGTGTCCGCATGCGAGTCCATGTCTGCATATGTATCTGTGTCCATGCTTCTTAGCTTCCAAACAAATTTGACACTCGGGCTTCAAACATGAAAGAGTTCATACATCAACCTCTGTTTTGAAGATTCTTTTACTTGTTTGTTTGTTTTTTTTTTTTTTTTGGGGGGGGGGGGGGGGGGGGGGCAATTATGATACAAAATCTTTTCTTTGTTCTTTAACAACTCTCCGTTGTTGAATATATGTGGAACATATATATCATGTCCTATAAATATCAATGAAATGTGCCACAGGTTTGTTGATTGATGCTTGCCATACATTTAAGTTGATACCAAAGTGCAAGTCGGTAAAACATCTGAGGAATGATGCATACAAAGAAATTTTGTTAATCTAAGTTCCTCCAAGGCCCACAGTTGATGGCAATGATCATACATTTGTTTTATTGTTGACACAGACGAAGATATGACTTGCTAGTTCATTGATCCAATTAATGATTTTCTATGAGATGATTTCTTCTAAATTCACAGGTTTAAATTTTCAAGCCATCACATGCACTTCAGTCTTCACCTGTGTAAAAAATCTGTTGTGTGTAAATTTTTAGTGGTCATTTTATTTGTACATATATTAGTACATAAATGTATTTGCAATACACATTTAATAATTCTATCAGTGAAAATGGAAGTTGATATCTTTTCTGCTTTAGATGTTTTTTCTGAGCATATAGATTTTCTATAAGCTTTTGAGTTGTTAAATTCCTGATGTTATATTTCATCATCAAACAGGTCTTCCTGCCATAAGATCGGTCTCAATGAGAGACATGGGAACAGAGATGACCCCTATTCCAAGTCAAGAGCCTTCAAGGACCGGAACCCCTGTGGGGGCCACGACACCCCTTCGCAGCCCAAATTCTTCAATCCCATCCAGTCCTCGAGGAGCACCTGCACCGACCCCCAATGGGCAAACCACTGATGATGAGTCACAACATACAGCACATAATAGCAAAAGAGAATTGTCGGATCACGAACTAAAGCTCAAGACAAGGCAGGAGATAGTAGCCCTCGGTGTCCAACTTGGGAAAATGAATATTGCTGCGTGGGCAAGTAAAGACGAGAAGGAAAAAAATGGCTCTGCAGTTGAAACCGGAGATGCTGCAAAGCTCGAACAAATTGAATTCGAAAAACGTGCAGCTGCGTGGGAGGAAGCTGAAAAAACTAAACATGCAGCGAGGTTTCTTCTCACAACCTGTGCTCTTGAATCTATTTTTAAACAAACATTTTAATGGTGATCAATGGCGTTTAGTTTCAGTTTCTCGTTTTGAAACATTGTACTTTCCAATATAGATTTTGAAGTTAGTATGTGGAAAATTTTTCAGATACAAGCGTGAAGAAATCAAAATCCAAGCATGGGAAAGTCAGCAGAAAGCAAAACTTGAGGCAGAGATGAAGAGGATAGAGGTATTTGAGAGTTCAATTTTTTTCCTATTATATCAATAGGAAGTACTTCATTACAGTGTTTAGAATTTTTTATTTTTTATTTTATATTTTAATTGAAATCAATTAGATTAAAATAAGCATTGATAGATAAAAATTAAAATTTTGGGACCTTAGAGGAACAAAGATTAAGGCTCTGGGAAAAGATAGGTAAAGAAAATGAAGTAGGAGTCAAAATATTTTCTATTTTTTGGTTGGGTTAGGAAAATGAGAAGAAAATGAATACATATTTGTCATAAATCCATTTTTTTGTTTAGTTATATATAAAAATTCAATATGTATAAGTAATTCTATTTCCCTTTCCCTTTTATTTTTCCTCAATTAATTCGGGATCCAAACACTGCCTTAAGAAAGATATTAAGGAACTTCAAAACCTCAATGGATTATTTATAATCTAAACAATAACCTACCTCGAAGGTTGACTCAAACTTATTCTGAAATATGGTGCGATGCTCAAGCCATTTCTTAAATTGGGTGATTATCTTTCGAAAAAGTGAACACAGAAACTGATCACAGCACCGAACTCAACTCTCTCACATGAGGTGAGACTTGGATGTCCCACACCCATGTGTGTGATTGGTTCTGTGCAAGTAGAAATACTGTTATCATTTAGTTGTAGGACCGTCACATATGGAGCGGCTTTTATTAGCATAGATTATTGTTACGTGCTGAGTATCTTTTAGCTTTAGCATAAATTGCTATTATTTTTCAGGCCCAAGTTGAACAAATGAGAACACATGCTCAAGCAAAGATGGTGCAGAAGATAGCAATGGCAAGGCAAAAATCGGAAGAAAAACGGGCAGCAGCCGAAGCTAGAAGAAATCGACAGGCCGAGAGAGCGGCAGCTCAGGCAGAATACATTCGCCAAACGGGCCAAATCCCATCATCCTCCTTCATCTGTTGCGGTTGGTAGTAATAAACTCAGAAAACAGTACAAATACGAAATTGCTTCACCATACAATCACTATGCAAAATTAGCCCGTTTGTGCTCTGATTCAGATTTCATCATCAAAGGAGCGTTGCCCTTTTTGCTATCCGCCCTTGTATTTACTGTGCAAAGCCTCGGAGTGTAAGTTTGTTACCTGAAAATTTTGCATTTGATGCATAAATTGTTAATTTATGTTGTTTTATCGTTAGGTAGGATTGAACTCAAATCATCTCAATTTTTACACTAAAGAGCTTGATGCTCGAAGATGTTGTGAAATGAATGAAAATTTTGTATAATTGCCTGTTTTTCCATAACTAATGGGACTGACATTCCAAAATGATTGTTTACTGCGAAAACTTAGGCTCTGTTCACTTGTCAAGAAAATCATAATAAAAGAAAAAGAAAGGAAAGGAAAGGAAAACATGTAAGAATATGTAAGAATAATTTTTTCATTATGGTTAAGTTTGGTTAGGATGAAAGTTTTAGAAAGTGAGAGAAATGGAAAAAATAAAAATTTTCTTGTGTTTGTTTAGCATGGAAGTGGTGGAAATGTCAAGAAAGTTGATTTTTTTTATACAACCCATGATAATATGGTGACTAAGTTTTTAGTTTCTTGTTAAAAAAAAAAAAGAAAATGCAAGAAAGTTCAAATTTGTTTATAAAAGTAGTGACTTAGAATTTGTAATTGTAATTTTTCTTTTTCTTTTCTTCCCCTTGCAAAATTTTCATCCTACTCAATTTCATATGAGAATATTTTTTTTTTCTTTCACTTCACTTACTACTATTTTTAATTTTCACCATTTATTTCTTTCAAATGAAATGGATCTTAGATGTTTAGTTGACAAGAAAGTCCGTAGAAAATTCAGTTTTCAATTTTCTCAGCATATATAATCCTGAACTTTTTACACCATGTAATGCTCATGTCTTTATGTTAAATGAGATTATTCTGCTCTGGTTAATAAGACTAGTGCTCTGTTCATTGATCCTATTAATCCTATTAGTTCATTTCATTCCTTTCCTTCTCATTAAAAATATTAAGGTTGTGTTTGAAGTATAAATTTAAGTAATGATTTAGAGCAGGAAAATAAAAAGCTGTGTTTGAATCATGTGTCATATTTGGTAGTTTCTGAAACTACAAATTAGAATGGAGAAGTTTTTCCATTGAATTGTTGTTTATGAGCTTTGGCTTTCACTCTCATCAACATGTGTAGCTGTTGAGAAGCCATCTCTCAAATATTGTCTACAATTTATATTTAGTTTGTGTTTGAAATATAAATTTAAGTAACGATTTAGAGTGAGAAAATAAAAGGCTGTGTTTGAATCATGCGTCATATTTGGTAGTTTCTGAAACTACAAATTAGAATGGAAATGTTTTTCCATTGAAGTGTTGTTTATGAGCTTTGGCTTTCACTCTCATCAACATTGTGTAGCTGTTGGGAAGCCATCTCTCAAGTATTGTCTGCAATTTATATTTATCATTTTTGCAACAAGTTTTGTCTCAATAGTGCCATACACTTTGTCAAATCATAGACCATGTTTTTATTTTATCCTAGCAAACAGAAACACTTCTTGTTTATGTCCCATACTAATTCTCCTCAGACATCTGAACACATGTTAGACATATATCAAGACATCTCCCATTATTATTTTTAGGTTAGACATTTATGGAATATACATATTTATTATTTAAACACAAATAGATGGCATTAGAAGTTTATGCAAAATAATGGATAATCTACTGATAAAGTAAATAATATTAATTTATACTTGGTCTCTTTTTTTTTAGGTAAAGATATTAGGTCAGTAGCATTGAATTAATGTCCATATCATATATTAGATATACATAAATCATGATATGATATGTAATTATCAAGAATAGCTGCTACTAGGCAATCTAAGTGAGATTCTGTTCTTAAGATTGCAACTTTATGACTTTATATATAAAAAAAAAAGGGACAATCATGTAAAGGATTTCACAGGTTGAAAAAGAGAATTTGATTAGTTGGAGTCCAACAACCCTTCAACAAGTAAATCTAGACTATCATTATTAGTCTATCAGTAACTCTTATAAAAATAAAAATAAAAGCAATAAAAAAAATATGGCACTAAACCTAGTTGCCTGGCAGTAGCTGCAATATTGGCCTCGATTGGAAAGATAATAAAAAAATTAATTCTGCTAGAGATCACTAATTTGGTGGCTCTAAATCCACCACTAATGAGGTGAAAAAGTTAAAAAAAAAAAAAACAGACACAACACATATTGTGGCAGTGGGTGGGACTCACTGCCACATCATTAGTGGTAGCTCTAATTAGAGTTCTCACTCATTTTCTTAAAAATATTATTTTTTGACTTTTAACGTATTTTAAGTTACATATCTCTTTATTTTTTTTATATTAAAAAAAAATCCAAAAAAATCAATTTTTAATCAACTTTTCAAAACAATCCATTATAATTTACTTTAATTTTAGAATTTGTGTTATTATTTAGTACAGTTTCTACTTATCAAGCACAAATAATTTAAATAAATTAAAAAATTAAATTAATTATTTGAAAGCGGTAAAAAATATACTTTTAATTTCCACTTCAGCTACATCAAACAGGCCAAATGTATCCTATGTTGGGGGTGAAAATACATGTACATGTCTTGATCTTAATCCATATTTATGATTAGTATATAATCAAAATTTACTTTGTAAAGTGAGTCTAAAAGAATCTAAGCACTTGGTCACTTGCTTCAATCATGGCCGTAGTAACTTGGAAAATGAAAATTCTCAATTGTAGTCGTAAAAATAATTTAAATAAATAAATAATTAATTACTTAAAAATTGGCATGGAGATACTTTTAGATTGGAGCATCTCCTGTAATGTTCCATATTTTTTCTCTCCATAAATTCTAGTCAAAAAAGTGAGTGAGTTTCTAACAATATTTCCTATTATTTGTTTATTTATTTTTGCAATATTCATTTTTTGTTCATTTGAATTTGAGAGGTTTAAAAGAGAGGTGAGGGTGGAAAGGTGAAAAAATAAATTTGTATTATTTAGGAAATCGAACTTCCCAATAATAGGAAACCCTGATACTATGTTTGGTTGGGAGATTTGAGAAGGGATTTGAAAAGAGAAATGAAAAAAATAAGTAAAATGTGAATAAAATATACCAATATTTTGCCTAATTTTACACATATTTTTTCTTTTCCTTTTCAAATCTCTCCCTAAATCTCCCAACCAAACACAGCATGAAGCTATTGGAACCCTTTCTTGAATCAAGACTCCTCAAAATAACTAAAAAACAAGTTGAGGGAGACTACTGAGACTTAGAAACTAATTTATTGGCCAATAATAAAGATATTTTGCTAAAAATATCTTAGCTCATGTGACAAGCTAATTTTCCATAAAAAAAAATTCACTTTAATCACTTTAAAAAATCATAAAAAAATGTTTTTAAAAAAAAAGCTATGAATGTACTAAATAAATTAATTTTTTTAACATTTACCATTTTATAAATCTATTTTTAGCAAACTAGCTTTTTAGCTAATTCATAAATATTTAAATACTTGTACCTTGCAATAATTTACACCAAATCAAGCCAACATAAATTGTAGACCAAGTGTAATGGTGTGGTCATGCTTGATCATAAATTTAGATAAAGATTTGATAAGAAAAAAAATAGAAGAAATGTAATAATATTTCATTTATATTTCATCCATCTTTTTTTCTTCTTCTTTTTTCCACTAAATTTTTATTCAAATTCCTGATTCAAACACATCCTCAATAAGAAGCAACTAAAGGTTCAAAAAGGCTACATGGTCCCCTCTCTAATTTTAGACAGACAGACGTACACATGGAATTCAATTTGTGTATTAGTATATATATATATATATATACTAGCATATCACCCGTGTTATGTACGGATTATGTTTACAATTATCTATATATGTGAATTATGATTTTTAAATATATATTTTTTTAAAATATCTTCTTTTTTTCCTTTTTTATATTATATTAAAGTTTAATATTTTGATAATAATTATATGTGTGGAACTTTTCAAGGAATAAAATGACTTTTTTTTATTATATTATATTAAAGTTTAATATTTTGATAATAATCATATGTGTTGGACTTTTCAAGAAATTTTTTTTGTGCTTGTTCTTAATGCATTAAAGTGTTATTATGAGGGATAATAATCATATATGTTGAGACTTTTTAAGGAATTCATATGTGTTGGATTTCAAAGAATTTTTTTATGCTTGTTCTTAATGCATTAAAATGTTATTATAAGGGTAAGACTTCAGAGTTTGGAGAAGTTAATAAATGCTAAGATTTTTTTTTTAAAATCAAAAAATCATGAAATTTAGATTGGAAGATTAGAACTCGCACAAGGCTTGGGATTAAAAACCCCCTTTTACTAAATATATAGTAAGTATAAATATAATTTTTTTTACTTTCATATATAATACCATATAATTTTTAAGGGTAATTTCATTTCAATGTAGTAGGGGTGCAACTCGGGCGGGTTCGGTCGGGTTGGGGGTCTGCCCAAGCCCGACTCGAATTGCCCAGAGCAGTGCCCAAGCCCGCCCAAGCCCGAACATGAACCCGAGCTTTGCTGCCCAAGCCCGGCCCAAGCTTTGTATTTTGAACTCGGGTTAGCCCGAATTGCCCAGAAACTTGTAGATAGATTTGTTTTGAAACCTGTAGGTAGAATTGATAATTAACAGAGAATTGAGAATTATTCAAAGTTATTTTCTGGTCACCAAAAAATAAAAATTAAAAATTAAGACTAACTCTTTTACTTAATTTATATATATTATATAATTTATATAATATATTAAATTTAATTCGGGTTCGGGTTGCTCGGGTTGGCCATTGGTTTTGCCCAAGCCCGGCCCGAATTACAATTCGGGCATCAAAAATCTGCCCAGGCCCGTCCAGATTACAAGATATAGTTGCCCAAGCCCTAAAAAAACTCGGGCTGGGCTCGGGTTGCTCGGGTTGAGCCCGCCCGAGTTGCACCCCTACAATGTAGGTTTGTAAATATACATTTTGGAACTACTAGTAAAAAAAAAGGTTAATTACACTAATAGTCTCTATAGTTTGGGACTTGTGTCACTTTAGTCCCTGACTTTTCAATTGTGACACATTTGACATTGAATTTTGAATCTTGTTCCAAATAAGGACAATTGAAAATATTATTAGATTTTTCAAGGGTAAAATCGTCAATTTGATAAAATATAAACTCATTTGACAAAAATAAATGTCAAAAAAATATTTTTAGTTTTTTTAAAATTATTTTTATCCACCAATGATAAAATTATGTAAAATTAATAAAAATTACATGATTAATTTTTTAAAATTAATTTTACACAATCATCATCCAAACACATAATAAAAATTAATTTGGTAAAAAAAATAAATAAATGTCTAAAAAATTTATCAATTTTACATAATTTTGTTTTTATTAGGTAGAAATAATTTTTAAAAATTGAAAAATATTTGTTTGACATTTATTTTTGTCAAATTAGTTTATATTTTATTAAATTGACAATTTTACCCTTGAAAAATCTAATTATATATTCAATTGTCCTTATTTGGAACAAGATTCAAAATTCAGAGTCAAATGTATCACAATTGAAAAGTCAGGGACCAAAGTGACACAAGCCCCAAACTATGGGAACTGTTTGTGTAATTTGCCTAAAAAAAAAAAAAAAATCATAAACTTTTTGCATGTATATATTTAATTAATTTTTAAAAATTACACTAACATGTAATTTTTCTTATTTTTTATTCATATCATGCACGTAATTCTCACTAAAGATGCTATAGATGTATAGATTGTAGCCTCCTTCTGGCCAAGTGCAACATGACTACATGAAATAAATAGTCGCTGAACAATTGTCACTTGAACAATGGGTTTTTTTTTTATTTTTAACAATCTTACTGATTTGATAATTTTATTGAACAATATTATTGTAAACAGGTCTATAAAACTGTGATTATCACTAGGAATTAGTCTCTCCACAAAAGAATGAAAGAAACCTTTTTTTGTGTTGATACTATATTTCCCTGTCACCATTCCATCCCTCTAAAAAAGTGCCCTATCTATTCCTGTAGTCCCACATGTCAATAGACATAAAAACAAAAATAAAAACAAAAACACAAGCAACACTTAATCCTACCTTACTAGAAAGCAAGCCAATCTCACAAATGCTCTTCCTATGCTTGTTGGAAACTATCATCACAAACAAAGAAGTGTGTACAAAAATTGTAGGGGTCAGTCTACAAACAAGTCAAATGGAAGGAATCAACTGTTTAGAAAATTATTAGGTGTGACATTGTTTATGTAGTGTTCACAGCTAATGAGAATCCTTAAAACAAGCAGGTGAGTCATCTTAGTCTCCTAGTTACCTAACTGTAAATTTTTTTGCAATATCATTGATTGTCAACACCACGTGGATAATACCACATGACTTCAAGACTACTGAATAATTACCCTGTTTATTAGATAATCCGGGGATACCATTTGGAGCTACATCTGAACATTCATAAGAAAATGGAATTGATTCCATTTCAATGTAATTTTTAAGACACAATCCACTCTCTTCAAATGCAACAATTCACACAAACAATTGGCTGACCATAAAACAAAAATACTTCTTTCAAGTTCTATCAGAAAAATATTTCATGGATCAAAATGGGCAGGTTTCAAGTTCAATTATGCCAACATGTGAGAGAGAGAGTGGTGGACCAACCAATAAACTAGACTACATGTCCATGTCCAGCGAGAAAATAAGAACAGAAGCTATCTCCGAAAACATCAGTCTCCTAATAAATAAGGTTCTTGTATTTTACTTAAACCGTAGAAACAAGGAAGATTTTATGTTATATAATTACACTTCAGTTGCTTATATATAAGCTTTAACCTAGAATTAGGCAATCCTTTCCACCATATACTAGTTGGAAGAAACGATAAAATTACAGAAGACAAGGATAGCATCTTAACTGGTTAAGTCGTCTCAGTAATCAAGAGACCCCATAGATGCAATCCCAGAGCTCAAATTTCTTGACTCCTGTCCACTTGCGTAGTCATCACAGTTGCTATCAGAGAGCCTCTGTGTTGGGACCGAGTTTAGAAGCTCCAGACCGCGTTTGCCCATCTGATGCACTTCTTGCGGAGAGAGTATCTTGATGCACCAAACACTGTTTACAAACTCCCTGGCATGGAAAGAGGCATAAGATGCTTACAAAAGACAACATTCAGAAAATAAATTGCAATGTCTCTCAATAAAGCAAGTGCCAAATTAATATGCACAGCACCATAAGCACTGGAAACTATTATGTATAGTCACAAGTTCACAACTGTAAAACAGGTTAGAGCATCTCTAATCATTTATCAATTTCAAATTTGATGAAAAATGACTAGAAGTGTGATCCAAGTTACAACCATTTCATCAAATCTATATAACAATTTTTTCAACAAATCAAAGATTCCTTCACCAAATTTCCAATAGTCATATTTTTACTCAAATTTGATGAAATTTTTAAAAGAGCAAGGACTGAGATGGTTTTCTTTCATAAAAAAATGGTTAAAGCAGGTTTTTATGAATTTTCATCAAATTTGTATCAAATCAATGGAGAGAGAAATTTTTCAACAAATCAAGGGTGAACAAAATCCTTCCCAAATTTCCAATAGTCATATTTTTACTTAAATTAAATGAAATTTTTAAAAGAGTGAGGATTGGAGTTTCCATATCGGATAAAATATTATACCTAATTTTCACTCAAATTTGATGAAAAAAAAAGGTTTGGAGATACACTCTATGAAAATGAACTATCTTATTTCACCCAATAACTTTCAGCTGCCTTCTTGTGGTTGAGGAACAGCCAGAAATTATAAATTGGGTGGTGAAACCATATGATCGCAACAATTTTGACACTGAACGGGCTACATAACTAGTGTTGTGCTTGTAAGACCGACCTACTGATTTGAAATTTGGATGCAAATCATTGCCCTAAAAGAATGCTCACTGTACAATTATCGTAAAAAAACAATACTTCAGAAAGAAAGAAAAAATTAAGGATTTGAAACTCACTGCCAGGGGTCATCACCAAGGAGAAGAACATCATTCTCCCGGTCAACAAATACAAGCTGCCAGCCTGATCTCAGGGGGTCCTCCAACTGGCCTTCGAGGCCGAACATGCGAGCAAGCTCACTGCGCAGCTCACGGTAGCTGCTGAATTTGGAGATATCTAGTGACCTGCCAAAGGACCCTAACTTGTGAACCTGTCAGTAACAACAATACTCATATTAATACTAAAGAAAGAGAAGATCAACATTACTATGAAAAGAAAAGAAAGAAAAATAGGTTCTCAAGGGATGAAATGGAAAGGATAATTATTTTTAGGGTAAATAACACTTTTCACCCTTCAACTTTCATCCAAGTTTCATTTGGTCCTTCATCTTTTAATTGCAACAATTAAGCCCTCAGACTTTTATTTCAATATGGTCCTCCCGTCATTTACCATTAAAATTTTGGACAGAAAATGCTCATGTAAGGGTTGCATGAGCACATTTTAGAGGCATTAGAGGACAAAATTTAGATGACAAATTATACTTTTCACCCTCCAACTTTCACCTGAATTCCACTATGGTCATACATATTTCAACTTTCACTCAAATTTCAAAAGGTGGGTTGACAGAAACAGCAGTGGAACAGAGGTTTAAATTTGAAAAATTAATTGTTGCAATTAGAAGATGAGGGACCAAAGTGAAATTTGGGTGAACAGTAATAAGACATGCATAAATAGTAGTCAAAAGGATAATTTATTAGAAACCCAAAAAGTCAACTAACCTTAACAAAGGTTCTGGTTGGTGGGTTTGCTTGACCAACATTTTCAGAAGACTGCAGGAAACCCGATTCATCAATGCAACTGGAAGGTGTCACTACCGGATTAAGCGAAAAATCGGTGCCTGTAGTACTCAAATAATTGGAAGAAGCAAAGGGCATAGTCATGGAATCACTATCACTACCAACTCCCCTAATGCTTGATATCCCATTCTGCATTATAAGGGATGAGGAATCTATATTAACTCCAAACAAAAGATTGTTCTGCGGATCATTGCTACCTTCTTGATCAATGGAGCACTCTCTACCAGGAAATGGTGGCAATGAGACAGCATTTTGAGAGGTGGTTGTATGGGGCGGGCCCAGCTGTTCCACCTGGGGCAGAATACATTGCGATGCTGCAGAGGGTAGAAGAGGATGCACCGCGACTCGTTTTGATGGCCACCCAGCTGAAGATAATAAAGCATCACTTCTTGGCAAGCTGAGCAGGTGGGATGTTTCGTCCTGGGAAAATGAACCCATAAAACTGTGGAGAGGAGAAACAACATTGGTCGCAGGGTTCCCATTTGAGTCAGAAAAGCTCTGTTGTTGGCACATGGAAGAGATGGCTTGCAATGACGGTGACTGGGTTTGAGAGCTTGAACCAAACTGAGACATGGTAGAGACAACAGTTGAAACGTGCTGGTGATCAACCAGTTGCTGTGGCTGTTGTTGCGAAAGTGGTTGCTGTTGTTGCTGCTGATGCTGATTGGTGAATGAAAGCTGGTGTTGCAGTTGTTGCTGAAGAAGATGAGAATGAGCCTGAGCCTGAGCCTGAGCCTGAGCCTGAGCCTGAGCCTGGTTCTCTTTAACACTTTGAAGAAAAACGGGTTGAGGGTGAGACTGCTGCAGCATCTGGGGCTGCATTACACCAGCGGACCTGCCGGGGACACTTTGGGGTCGCTGGAATTGCATGAGGTACGGAAGCCCCTGTTTGGAAGGATCAACAGCCCTCATCTCCTGAACAGCAGCAGCAGCAGCCATAGCTTGGTAAATGTCACTTTGCATACCCAGCATGGAGGTATCAAGCCTAGGTTGCATCCAAGGTGTGACCCCACCAATGCCCTGAAAGTTTAGAGATTGGATACCACGATCTCCATTATCTCCACGGAGCCACATAAGTGGAGAATTCATCCCCAGATCCTCCTCTTTGATTCCTATGTGCAAAAACAGGACACAGATTAGAATACAAAAATTGAGACTGGGAAGTTCATCCACAATGTTGAATTGAAGTACAAGATGGATGAGGATAGGATGTTCAGATAATAGCCGTGAATACCACTGAAAGTGGGTAAATTAGGTGGCCATGGTCGCTTGAGTCTGAGGGGAAACGGGGATGGATACATCGGGAATGTTGTTAAGGGCTCAATTTCCCATAGAGACACTCTTGGCTGCCTTTCCCCAGCTGTAGACTCATCCCAACCAACCTGCATTCACCAACTCAAAGTCCATTACATTGTCTCACATTGATTTTGACACTAAAAGTATCAGAGCAGTCATTTGCGAAAAATGTGTTACATTGAAATCAACAAAATATAGGATTATAATTAATGAAATTGAAGTGTACTCAGCAAACCTTAACTGAACGCCAATGAGAGTTTGGCCACTTAACAGGATCCAAGTCACTTATGCCAGTTATTGTGCCCATGTAGCTGAATATAAAAACCATTGTCAATATTAACTTTAAAGCATCAACAACTTTTTAACTTCACGAGTCACGATACCAAAAAAGAAAAAAGAGCATGGAAAGGAGCAGCCTGATAACAAAAACCACGAAGGTATTTGATTTGGATACAGACAATTGACTGCACTATAGCAAACATATTCATGCCAACAAAGTGGTGTAAGTACAATTCTACCACCACCGAATCTATTGAAATAAAAGAGCAAGTGGGTGGTTCAATGATGGGTAAGTTGTCTACATTCCATCATGAAAACCCTTCGCCAGAGATGAACCTGGTTTAAAAGTAATTATGAGAAGGAAATTATTGCAGTCCTCAACAGTAAGAATATTACAGTAAAATGTTGCTTGCTAATATTTTATAAATAGAAAATAATAATGATGATCTGGTTAAACTGCAAAACTAATTATTGGCCCCCTATAGAGGTCCCAAACAACTCTGACAGTTTACTTTCCAATTCCAAAAACACAACACCATAAACAAAGATCCAAAAAAGCAATGACGATAATAGCAAGTAACAATAACAAGAGATTGTGAACATACCGACGGACACTTGATTCTTCAGTTTCAAACAGCATCCGAAAGCGCATGCCAACAGAAACTCTAGTATGATAGACTGCTTTAACATATTTGGTGAGAGGTATGACAAATTCTGATGGGCTAGCCCTGCATTTAAGGTGAGATGAATTAAAAATAACTCTTGAAAAATAAAAAAGAAGTATACTTCCGTGCGCCATGTGAAGAAACATACCTAGGATTATAAAATATGGTGAAGCGACTATTAGTTGCAGCTGCATGAGCTGCCGCAGCAAGGAGCCCCAAGTGCATGCTATCACTTGATAAAACTGATGAAGGCATCACAGTTTGCGGTCTATTAGCACGTCTAATACCAAGAAGTAATTGGTTCTTCTCATTCCTGATGGAATAGAATAAAACACATTCAAATTTAAGATAAGATGAGATAAAACCAAAAAAAAATTAAAAAAAAAAGTGTATTTAGAAGGTCAAGCAAAAATCTCCTATAACAAATACATCCCAAAAGAAGAACAGGAGCAGGAAGACTTCCTACCATATGAAAAGTACTGAATCACCAGCAACAAGTCTTTTTGCACTTACAAACACACTCCATCCAGTTGTAAGAAGATGCCTCTTTGGCTGGCCTGCAATAAAAATAGAACCCAGAACTGCTAAGAATCCCATCACAGGTTTCCAACAATCATTTTTCAAAAAGATGGTTATACTTGTTCGAACATAGATACATTCAGAATTGCTATTTGGCTCCAAACGGGATTCTGAAAAAGCCCAAAGACTTGAAATTTTGATTTACAGCTTCATACTGTAAATTAGAATTGAATTTTGCAGTCCCTAAAGATTTATCAATGAAGCAAACTTAGAAGTTGACAATGAGGGGTAGATACTCCTACTGAAGAACGAATGTAGGCACCCTAAATAGCATGACAATACGAATTTAATGTAAATTTTTTAACATACAATGTGATGCTGCATAACGAAAAATCTTAAAACTCGGATGGCAGGCGATATCTTCCTTTTCAAAAACATTTGGACGAAGGGGAAACCATCACTACAAATGGGAATATGACTTGTTTACAGTTCAATTACCCATCCAGGCACAGGCTTATCAAATTCATTGTGCCAATAGCTCAATTTTCTAGTCCAAAGACTTCAAACTGAAAATTTTCAACAGTTAGGTGGTACTGTCAAATGAAAAACTTCTGGGTATCATCCCCAACAAAAGAAAGAAACTTTCGTGCTAACATAACAATGCTGAACAAGTCATAAACATGGCACCTAATACAAATTAGCTTCCATTGAGAAGAATTTTGCTAGAAAACTCACCACGAAATATATGTCTGAATTTCCATTCATTATCATGAAGATCCCTTGCTATTAATTCTTGAGCCGGAGGCTGCTGAGAGAAGTCCTGTAGATCAGAAATATGATCTTAGACAACAAAGGATTCAAGTGGAGGTAAATCTTAAAACAGAGAGGCTAGTCTACAGCAGCCAAAATGATCTTACCAATGGAGGGAACACTTTTTCAGCTGCCCGGCGAGGAACTGAAAATCCTCCATGAGTACTTGTATCACTGGCAGTCAATGTTTTGCAGAAATAATTTGTCGGCTGCTTGCTGGAGGTACCTAAATCTGCTGGAAGGAAGGTGGCATCCTTTTGCTCTTGCTACAAAAGGGTTCATATATCAATAAGAAAAAATGAAATAGATCATACAACTAGCAAAAAAAAACTTAATTAGGCTAAATTAGCATACCGGGCTCAGTGGCTGCAAGGTCATCTGAGCATATACCTCATCCGTCTCCACATCTGCCTAAAGTAAACAAAATTTTGAGTTTCTAGAGGCCAGCCTGTAAAATACCCAGAACTGGAAAACAAAACTAAAGATTCCTTACATGCATTGTCAAATTGTGAAGCTGACAGATAAGTTGTGGAGGTAAGCTTGGGTAGTTTGGTATATGGGCATCCACTTCCTTGTTGGTTGATGCAGCAACCTACATAGATTTATGAAGATAAGCAGAAGAACATTATTAATTATTCTATTTCTCACCCAGTCCTTGATTAAAATCGTAGTCATTCAATTTTTAACATGAAATCCAACGGTTTAGGGTGCAAAAAGGCATTTAAATATGCAAGCAACCCAGATCATACAAGCATTAAGATCTATTGGGCAAGGAGAAGTAGAGGATTCAAGCTCTTCATATAGTTCAAGGCTATTCAAATATCATTCTTGGATGGTTAACTTATGCCAGGATATTTATTCCAAAAAAAGAAAGAAGGATGTTTACAAAAATAGACAAACACAAAACGAATTTTCTTTGCTCAGAAAGAAAGAACAAATTATATCCTTAGCTGACCCAACATGAACAAACACGCAAACTTCAAAATCTAAAAGCAAGAAGCAGGCCATAACCACTCATTGAAGACGGACCTGTTCACTGTGACCCTGAGGGAAATATACCACGCGGCTTCCAACAGCAGGTAGGGAAACAAGAGGACCCGCACATGCATGCCAAAGTTCAGAATTCAGACATCTCTTTTCCCCTGCAGATCCAATTCTACGTCAACATAAATTTCCAAAGGACTATACTAGTGGGTTTGAAAATTACAATTTATAACCACTAATTTGAAAATCAATATGCAAGTATGACATCTCAGAATTTTTAAACAATGACAGAAATGGTCCCCTATTATGGGTCTCTGGCCACTTAATCATCATATGAAGCCACAAACATTATGGTAAATGTCCTCTTAAGCTGAAAGCAGATCACCTTGCAGATGAATCAAAGGAAAATGACCATACCAAATTGCAAAAATAAATAAATAAAAAAAGAAAAGAAAAGAAAAGAAAAGAAAAAGAAAAAAGGGGAAAGAGACTAAAACCCAACAATAAAGTGGAATTAATGATATCTCAAATCGAACCCATCCCAGTATTTTAGTGCAGAGCCCCCAAGAAATCAATCCAGCCACAGAAGCTAGAACAAGAAGGTTTTGCAGCCCAACTAAGACACTAGTACTCTACCAAGAGAACAGGGTTAAGACACTAGTACTCTAAATTCAACAAGTTAAAGTGAAAAAAGGAAAAAGGAAGCAGAGAATATACAAGCAAACACAAGTTATACCTTCAGGTGACTGCTGAGTGAAACCAGAAGAAGAGAGCCTCATTTCAGCAGATTCAAGAATAACTTCTAACCCCAAATTTGGACCACAAAAGCAGCCAAAAACAATTACACCACAATAGCTCAGCACTAAATCCCCCAATCCTGACACCCAAAGAACTGAAAAAACCCTTCTTCTTGCACTTCCTTCCCACCCAAAAACACCATACTACTTTCTCTTTGCCCCCAAAACCCACCTCCAAATCTGAATGTACTCCTCAAAATCACCTCCACCACCACCTACCCACCAAACACTTTGCTAAGAAATAAATATGATTTATGTATACAGAGCTTAATAAGAAGTTCATGAACAAAACTAGAAACAAACCCACCCACCCCCCCTTCCCAAATCTTCAACCGAAACCGGTTTCGCTGCAAAACACAATCGATTTCAGCCTCATCCGCACTTGATCTTCCCCGCCCAAACCCAAGTACACCAATCTGCAGCTAAGAAATTCATGTGACAAGCCTTCTTCACCCAATTAACCAGCACATTTCAGCTCAAATCCCAACAGAACACACCACACAGCCCCAATTGCTCGCTTCAACTTCACCAAATCCCAAATTGACAATAGTACTGAGCTCAAAAGCTTCAATAACCAACAAATCAAGGCCAAGTCAGGAACTTTTCAGATCTCAGCTTCACTAAGCCAAACCCAGAAGCAAGGAGACAGAGAAATCCCCGATTTTGAGCTTTTCGCAGGGCCGAAAACGAAAACCCTAAAAAACCCAGATCCCCAAAAACAAAAATTCACAGGGTCAAATCGCCGAATCGAGCATGGTCAGATAAACTTCGTATAGTGATACTCAACACAAAGCACAGTTTTCTTTCTTTCTTTTTTTTTTTTTTTTTAAAGGAACAAAGCACAGTTTTCCCACAAACACGTACAGCAGATATATATATATGAAAATGAGCAGAGGGATTGAAGTGGAAACCTAGGGTTTTGCTATAGTTTCTTGGAATGGAAATGGTGAGAGAGAGTGTATAGTACCCAGTTATAATACTTCAATCTTGTGATTGTGCTTTCTCTCTCTCCTCTCTCTCTCTCTCTCTCTGATTTTACTCTTCTGTGCTCCAATCAATCAAAGAAAGTACACAAATTGATATTATTTTCCCAACGAGCCAATTATTTTTCAATGTCATTTTTATACATGGTAATTACATATATACAGAGAGAGGGGATGTATAGAGAGAGAAACTTTTTCAAAATTATTTTTTCTTTTAATTTTTAAGGGTAATTATCAATGGATAAAGCTCTCCGGTCTCAAATCAAATAGGACTGTCCAAGTCGGCTTATTGGGCACATTTTTAAGGTTTCCTTTGGAAATAAATTTTTTAAATAATTTTTAATTAAAATATGATGTAAAAAAATTAATATATTTAGAATAATTTTTTAATTTTTTATAAAAATATGTGTAAAAAGTAGAGAGAAAAGAAAATTTTTAACTTTTTGATTTTTTAACTAAAAAAATCACTTGTCAAACGAGGCCTAAGTCTCATTTTTTATATTTTAGAATTCGTTTTATATATTATTTTTATAAAAAAAAAATTAATTAATTAAATTATAAAAATTATGTATTTGGATTAATTTTATATGAATTGTTTATTTTTTTATCGTCAATTTTTTTATATAAAATTAATCAGAATATATATTTTTGTTATTCAATTGACTTAATTTTTTGTAGGATGATTTAAATTACTCAAAAAATTTTAAAATGTAAATGATTACTCAAAAATTACTCAAAAAATTTTAAAATGTAAATGATTTAAATTATCAAAACGGGACAAAAAAATAAGCCCAATAAACCGGATAACATCTCTCCAAGTCGATTTGGGATTGAAAAGAAGCCAATTCCATTATAAATATAGTGGTGTTTTGGAAAGTTGGTAAAAAACTAATTTTTTTGGTTTTTTTGGTGACTTTTTTGGCAAAAAACTAAGTTGTTTTGAGTAAAAAAATTGATTTTTTTGGCTAAAAAAGTAAAAAAGCCAAAAAGTTGACTTTTTACTATTGTTCCAAAATGACCCACTCTTAAAATTTGTTTAAAATATATTATTCTTTATAATTTTGAAAATTACATTTCAGCTTTTGAGATTTTTAATTTCATAAGATATGGTCTCTTTTATTAATAAATTATCAAGTCAATTAATAGTTTTTATTTTTGTCAAAATTTATTTCAATTAATATTCTAATAATTTTATCATTGTATGAGAAAATAATTAGAAATTTTATTTTTTCAATTAATTCTATTAAATAAAAAATTCTAACAATGAAGTATATAGTTTTTGAAACCACAAGTAACAATTCATATTTTAAGCAAATCTCAAGGTGTATTTATAATGTATTCTTTTTAATTTGATAAAAATATATATATATTTTTTACTTTTATAAATTATTTTCACTTCAAAAAAATATGAGAAAATTACATTACGAAAAAATTCAGGGTTTGAACATTGTAACAAATAAATTCTAAATTTTTAATTTTGTCAATTTAAATACTTATCTTTTGATTTATTTTCAATCTAAGCAATTCGTCTATTTTTGTTAAGTAAAATTGACCTAAAAAAAATAATTTAATTATTAAACTCAATGTAGATATACATAAAATGTCTATAATACCCTTTTCATTTTAATAACTAAAATATTTATTTTTTCATTAATTTTACTTAATAAAAATAGGCAAAGATTAATTTGTGTGTTAAATTAAAAGTGAGAATGTATAAATATATCGAATATGTTAGAAAATTACATACAAACCCCTAACTGACACCAATCACACCCAACCTCTTCCACCCTCACACATCAGCTAGTTGAATCGTGACAATTAAGGATTATTTTGAGAAAATGGTTATAATCAATTTTTTAAAAATTGATTATAATTAGTTTTTTGTGAGAGAGGAAAGTGGGTTATAATTTGGAAAGTGGATTATAACCCACTTCCCAAAAGACCCCTAACTCATTACAATTTAACACAATATTTTGAGAAATTTTTTTTTTTTTTGTGATTTTTTTTTTTTATAAAAATATGCACAGAAAAATGAAATAATAATTTTATAACTTGTAATAATTTTTTGATTTTTAACTAAAAACTAAGGTTTCCAAACAAGGACTTAACTTAACTTTCATGGTCATGATAATGAATACACCAATAATAGCATTGGTTTGGAACTTCTTGACTTTTTAGTTATTTTAGCTTAGGGTAGAAAGTCTGGTTTGATATGAATTTTTTAACTTTTTTGACTTTTATAAAAGAAAAAATAAAATGATTATAATTAAGTTTTTTAACTAGAATCACTCTTTATCTTATTAATTTTTTACTTTATTTTGTCTTTTTGTGACTATTTTAACCCCAAACTATTATGTCAAACGAGTGTTTAGTACTCTTAATATTTTTAACAATATTTTTAGTTACGATCAATAAAATTTGAATGCTAATGCATGCGCAATAATAACTTTCATATTAATTATTATTGGATTTAAGAAATTAATTATGGGTTGTTTTGAAAAATTGGTTAAAAGTTAATTTTTTGATTTTTTAAAAAAAATGTGTAAAAAAGTAAAGAAATAATATGACTCAAAATAGATTAAAAATTAATTTTTGACTTTTAGCTATTTTTTCAAAAGAGGCCTATGTTTAAACATTATTTACGGTAACAATTCTTTGTTTTTAAAAATTTTGAAGTAAAACGTCTTTTGTGAGGGGATTTCACATGTGAATAAAAAAGCTAAGTCAGACCATCTCCAATGGTTAATCAAAACTGATATCAAATTTAAATTTTGATAAAAAGGTTACTGTTCACAGCTCCAACGGTTCACCAAACGTGATATCAGATTGAGTTTTCAGCAAATGTTTCATCAGATTGAGGACGAAATAATGAATTCATCAAAACACTGTTCCGGACCGTTGGAGAGGAGGACCCGGTCGACCAACCGGTTGCCCGGCCGGTTGACCAACCGGTCAACCCGTAAAAGGTTCAAACAGTTCAGCAAAAAATTCGAAAAATTAAAAAAAAAAAAAAAAAAAATTTTTTTTGCCTAACCGGTCGACCACCCGGTCGTCCCGAAAAAAGTTCAAAAAGTTCAAAAAAAAAGTTCAAAAAATTCAAAAAAAAAAAAAAAAAAAATTTTGTGCAAACCGGTCAACCGGCCGGTCGACCACCCGGTTGTCCCGGGACAAGTTTGAGAATTTGGTGAATCGTTGGAGCATCTGTTATCAAATTTGATGAAATGGATACTTTTTTAGTCAGATTTGGTGAAAAATTTGAGTAAGCGTTGGAGATGCTCTCAAATAAATATTGTAACATTAAAACCTCTTTTGTGGTGGGAGTTTTTTTTTACCGTGATGCCGAGAGATTGATTGTAAGGTGTGAGTAGCGGCATTAAGAGGGTTTATGGTGTATCTTTTTTTTTTTTTTTTTTTTTTTTTTTTTTTTTTTTTTGTATGTTTTAATGAAAATTTTACTTTATCGATAAAATAAAATAAAATAAAATAAAATAAATCTGGTAGCATTTCAAAACAAAAAAAAAAGCTATTTCCAAAAGCAGCTTTTTGATTAGTGGTAGTGGTAGTCCAAGTTGGAAGCTAGCAAAAAGCATAAAAAAAAAAATGAGAAGGAAGAAAAAAAAGAAAAAAAAGAATTAAAGGGTAATTTCTAGGGTAAACTACCAATAGGTCCTACTTTGGAGACTTATTACCCAATAGGTCCTACTTTGGAGACTTATTACCCATTAAGTCCTATTTGATAAATTTATTAAGTGATAAAGATAAATTTATCAGTCTTTTTTTTTTATGAATAAATTTATAGTGATAAATTTATCAGTCTCTTTGTTTTTATGAATAAATTTTTAGTGATAAATTTATCACTCTCTTATTTTTATAATGTTAAATTTATTAGTTAGGACCTGTAGGTAAATAAGTCTAGTTAATAGGACTAATTGGTAAGTACCCCTAATTTCTATTATTCAAGATGGAGAATGATAGGGTATACAAGATTTACTAAATTTTTTTTTTTTGGTGGAGTTTAGTTTCTCAAAAAGTTATTTTGTTTGGTATATTTTAAATTTTTAACTTTTAGTATAAGCAAATTTGACTCATTTTAACTTTTTAATTGAAAATGAGTTTAGCAAAGAAGTTAAAAATTTAAAAGACATTTTTTTAAATAGTAAAATTCACTTTTTAAGCTAATAAATTGAGTTTTAGTCATGGCCACATGAAACGTGGTGAGTGCAATGAGAACTTTAAATGATTTATTTAAAAGTTCCCGAATGAAAAAAGACGAGAATGGAGATGTTGTTCAAAACTAAGGGACGCTTTCATGATGAATTTGATTCGTACCTAGAATTTGTTCAATATAGAGTAAATTATATTAACGGTCCTTATAGTTTATGACTCATATCATTTTGGTCCCTGACCTTTCAATTTAGACACATTTGACCTTGAATTTTAAATCTTGTTTCAAATAAGGATAATTGAAGATACCATTGTTTAATTTTAAGGCCAAAATCGTCAATTTAATAAAATATAAACTAATTTGACAAAAATAAATGTCAAAAAAATATTTTTAATTTTTTAAAAATTATTTTTATCCACCAATGATAAAATTATGTAAAATTGATAAAAATTAATAAAAATTACATGATTAATTTTTAAAAATTAATTTTACATCATCATTATCCAAACACATAATAAAAATTAATTTGGTAAAAAAATAAATAAATGTCTAAAAGATTTATTAATTTTACATAATTTTATTTTTAGTGGGTAGAAATAATTTTTAAAAATTCAAAAATATTTGTTTGATATTTATTTTTGTCAAATTAGTTTGTATTTTATCAAATTGACAATTTTACCCTTGAAAAATTTAATGATATCTTCAATTGTCCTTATTTGGAACAAAATTCAAAATTCAGGATCAAATGTATCACAATTGAAAAGTTAACGACCAAAGTGACATAAACTCTAAATTATAGGGACTATTAGTGTAATTCACCATTCTATATATATTGATGAATTTGTGAGTAACTTTTTTTTATTGTATTATTGATGAAAGAAGCAATCAAAACTCACCTTAAGAAAAAACTAAAAGCAAAAATGGAGAATAATGAAAAGAAGTCTTAATGCATGTGCAGCGTGGATTTATTCTAAGTGTAATAGGAATCACACTCGAAGTATATATCTGAACTACATTAATTTTTCTATAATTATTTTTGTGATTTTTTTTTATATAGATATATAGCACTATATTATTCTTTTTATACTGACTTCAAGCAAGGTAATGTAGTATTCATTCTTTCTTATGAGGTCCACTCAATTTAATGGAGAATTATTTGCCATTTGGGAGGACCCAACAAAGAGATTGAGAGTAAAGTGTCAATCTCATTAGATATTATAGGAAATAAAAGTTATTTATACTTTTTTTTTATTGAGAAGGCAAAGCCAAGCAATATGTTTGGACACTGACATTCCCTCCAAAACAGTCCGGAGTTTTCAATGTGTTTGGAATAATGCCATTGAGCATGAAGGAAATGGTAAGCTTTTACCAATTACAACTACTTTTGACAGACATATTTATAATTAATCTCTTATTAATTGATTAAAAAACATTCATAATTGAAAATTATACGATTCAGTCATAACATTACTAGACTATATAAAAGTTATTTCCTCTATCAAAATGTTACTCTACCCTATTATGATATTCTCATTGAATATACGAAATGACGAATTTTACTTTATCACTTACGATTTATTATATGTTTATTTTATTCCTTATCATTCCAAAATAAACACATTCTTTTGTAGTTTTACACACTAAAATGCACCATCAGGTCTTTTGTCAAACTTAGCAGTAAATGTAAAACACGCAAAAGGGTTATGCACTCATATCCAAGTATTAGGAGGTAAACTAAACAGTAGTGATAAAATGCATTTTGAGTCACAAAAACATAAAAAATGCTTGTAATTTACACAATAAAGTTATTAAATAAGAATACTTATGTACAAAAGTTTTTTTTTTTTTTTTTCATTCAAGTTTTTAACAGTACAATACATTGCAATTTACAAATTACAGAGATTTAAGTGCTTATTTTTAAATGTTAAAAGATAAACTTCACGTTAAGCAAAATTACAGTGAAATAAAATAAAATTTGTCCCATACTAAATTCAAAGTGGAATGCTTATAGCCATAATAGTACTTCTATCTCCTTTTTTTTTTTTTTTTTTTTTGGTTGGTTGTCATCGATGACTCGCACAACAGCAAATGAAATTGTGTCACTCATGGCCTTCTTGTCACAAATCACCACACAAAAGCATGTTTCAAGTACCAACCATTTACAAAGAGCTTTTATTTAGCATATACGGCCATAAAAATGAATGAATAACCCATGTCTGAAGGAGGTTCAATTTGCTTTAAAAGTTGGCAAGAGCACATGGGAACATATACCCGTAGAAAATTATATTAAAAAAAACACACCTAAAGCTTATATTCTTTCCAAATATATGTCAAACTATGGAAGCTCCAATTATTGTAAAGGCCAAAGCTATTGTCTTGTGCAATTATGGTAACAATGTTACAAAAATGTTTAGTTGTGGGATTGATTGCAAAAATTCCTTTGGCATTAGTCAAAAAATTTATAATGTTGTGTATAAATTTTGAATTTGTGGAGCGTGAAAAAAAAGAAAACAGAAGGATAAAAACAAAAGAATAATTTATATTTCATTAAATTGTTTTTCCTTTTCACAAGTCCGTTGTAAATGAGCTGACTAGTTGATTATTTAAACTTAGACTTCAAAATTTATCAATTTTCAAAATATGTTTAAACTTATCATGTTTACCTTTCAAGTTGATTTCAAATGAGTTTTAATCAAGTCAAATTTAAATAAATTTTTTTATTTAAATCTTTCCATACATCTAGAATTGTAAAGTTATTCAAATTTACCTTAATTGGTGTGAAATCATATTATAATGCTAAAAGCAGTTCTGTTGGAGAAAAGTGATTAATTTTTCTTATGGAATTTCTTATAAAATTTTAATTGATCAATTGTAATAGTTTTTTAATTTGACCAGTTTTTGTTTTTTTTTTTTGTTTTTTGAGTTCTTATATTAAGTGCTCTTTTGGAAAGCTGGTAAAAAGTCAACTTTTAACTTTTTTTTAATTTTGGGTCACATTACCTCTCATATAACTTATCCACAAAAAGATAAAATAAACTAAAAAAGCCGAAAAAATTAATTTTTTACTAACTTTCCAAAACACCCCTAAACAATATTCAAATAAGTTACCTAAAGAATTGAGTCTTGTATTTTATAGTGTTTAATCGATGGAAAATGAATGAGAGCACTAATTAGTGCCACCACTAATGATGTGGCAATGGATCCCATCCACTACCACAGTGTTGTTGTTTCTATTTTTTTTTGAAAAAAATAAATGTCACACCATTAATAATTACTTTAAAACACCCCTTTTAGCAGTAGCTGTCATTGTCCTTAATTGATTTTAATCCGTTCAAATCCGATCTAATTCACGGTCTCTGCAGATGAGATCTATCTCATGTCTCCCTTCGTGCCTAATCACTTTACATACATGTCAATCAATCAAAATTAAGAAATCTATAAATATAGAAATCAGTTATGGAGTGGGACATTTGATGTAAATTGACAAATCAATTTTTTTAAAAATTATAATTTGTAAATCTTATTTATATATATATATATATATTAAAGATTGATTCTGATTCACCAAAGTCAATAATAACTACTAATTAAAGACAAGTGAAGGAGCTGAAGTTTCAGACTCAAGATACAAATGAAGGAGCTGAAGTTTCGGACTCAAGATTCAACCGAGTTACTCTATGGTAAGATGTAAATTAACAAATCAATTTTTTTTTTAAATTATAATTTGTAAATCCGGAAATGTTTTGTAGCTCGACACCAAGGCTCGAAAATTGGCTCGAGAAACAGAAGGGAGGGAGAGAGGAGAAGGGAGGGAGGAGATCCACCGCGCCTCGCTCGACCTCGTCGCTGCTCGCCCGCCGTCCTCGCCACCGCCGTCGCCTCGCCCAGCCCGTCGCAGCGCCCTCCTGTCCAGTTCGTCACCGCCGTCCTCCTGTCCAGTTCGTCACCGCCGTCCTCCTGTCCAGTTCGTCACCGCCGTCCTCACCACCACCGTCGCCTCGCCCAGCCCAGCCCGCCTCCGCCCCCTCCTCCTCCTCCATTTTGTAGGCCCCCTCCAGTCCTTCCTCCCGCTCCCCGTCCTCCCCCTCCCCTCCCCTCCCCTCCCCTCTTCTTCTCCCTTCTTCCCTCTCCCGATCTGCAACAAAAACCAGGAAAAAAGAAAAAAAAAAAAAAAAATCGACACCAAAACGACGTCGTTTTGGTGTCGAGCCGCGTTTCGAGCCGTGAGTCTCGAGCTACGTAGCATGGTCGTTTGTAAATCTTATTTATATATATATATATATTAAAGATTGATTCTGATTCACCAAAGTCAATAATAACTACTAATTAAAGACAAATGAAGGAGCTGAAGTTTCGGACTCAAGATACAAATGAAGGAGCTGAAGTTTCGGACTCAAGATTCAGCCGAGTTACTCTATGGTAAGGTGACTGATCTTCAGATCTTGTTGGTATGTGCTGTAAATGTTGTCGGTGGGCTATTGATGGTTATGAAGATTTTGATTCTCTCAATATTGTATCTATAAAAAGGTAGTGAATGGAAGAGATTCATGTATGATAAATTGAAGAGAGAATACAGAGAGCAGAGAGAGAGAGTAGAGAGTGTAAGTCTTTTGTTCTAAATTTAGTGAATTTCGTTGCCGGTAAACTTAGGCGATTTATCGAACCACGTAAATTTTTGTATATTCCTACTTACGTGTTTGTGTGTGATTAATTTCTCACTCATAGGTACAGCAATATATTCTATTTTTATGTCTAGTTGTATAATCAATTTCAATAGCTATATACCAAAATTAAAATCACTCAATTTAACAGTCACGTAGGTCCAAGAAATTCTATCGCTATTCAACCCAAAAATATGGGAGATAATATACGAACTTGCCGACACATGAATACAAAACCAACGTTGTTACATCAAACTAGATATATGTCTCCTTTATTTTCTTTTTCATTTTCTTTCTTTTGAGATTTTAATTTTTAGTTCAAATTTTTTTTTTTTTTTTTTTTTTTTTTTTTTTTCTGGTGAAAATGAATCATTGGATCGTTACATATAAGTTGAATCAAGTTCAATTCATTGGATCGTTCGATTGTTACATGAGGGTTTTGGGAACTAATTTTTTATCTTTAAAAATAAAAATTTTATTACAAAAAATATTAAGAAACTAATTCCTATGATAATGAGGGTTGTCACTAAAATACTGTCCTAAAAAGTACAAAAATGGCCTTTAGTGACAAATTTTAAAATATTGCTAATAAATGCATTTAGGGATAAGACAATTTTGTGCCAAAAGGTTTACTTTTAAATACGAAAATTTTGGTCTAAGATAATAGTAATTCATCACTAAACGTCCAATTTTGTTTATGAAAATACAAATATTATATTTTTTGCAACTAAAATAATTTGTCCCTAAAAAGGATTTCGTTCCTAAATTTTTATCTCTAAAATCTTAATTTGTTGCAATAAATATAAGAATGGTTTATTTTATTTTTTTAGACAAATTATATCTATAATCTCTCTACTTTTCCATTTGTATTAATTTGGTCCATGAAATTCTATAACTTGATTGATTTGCTTTTAAATAAGTTAAGCAACAATTTTTCATAAAAAATTATTAGATAAGTTACACTTTATCTCCTTTATATTTGATTACTTTCTCACTTTGATCCTTAAAATTTACTTTTTCTCACTTTAACTCTTTATATTTCAAATTTTTTCCAGTTTACTTCTAAAGCTAATTTTTGTTTAAAAATAGACAGAAAATGCCATAATAGCTATCACATAACAAAAAAAAATATTATTATATTAGGGTTTAAATTTATGTTAGAGTTGTGAGTATATAATGCCAAGTGACTATTAATTTGTTATTTTCAGTCTAATTTTTAACAAAAACTATATTTAAGAGTAAATTGGAAAAAATTGAAACATGAAAGTCTAAACTGAAAAAATAAAATAAAATAAAATAAAATAAATAAATAAAAAATTAAGGACTACAGTAGAAAAGTGATCAAATATAAAAGGTACAAAGTATAATTTATCCAAAAATGATTACATCCACAACACAAGGCGATTTTTTAAGGGTAGAATAGACATTTCACTACTTCTCTTTCCTCGATTTTCCTTGCATCTCTTTTCAACACCAGCCATCACCATCCTTCGTCTGTCACCTCCCACTACCAAGCACCACCTTGACTGCTATGCATCTCTTTATCCTACAATCGCACACCACCAAATACTACCCGCTTCAGCCATCCCCACCACCATGCACCTCCTTTACCAATCACCCCATACCACCAAACACCCTTTCCACTAGCTACCCTACCACCACACCACACCACCCATTCACATCATTTATTTCCCTATCCAATTCCAAACCAAAACTTGTAGCCAAATAAACCTTAGGTTGAGTTTGAGTGACTTGGTTGATTTTCCAGCTGTATATATGTGAATGGAAATTAAAAAGGGTCTACTCACTTCAATAATTTTTTAACTTATTTGTAGTATGGGCCAGGGTAATGAAATCATATTCTTACCAAAAAGAAAAGGATTTCTCTATTGTCTCAATCATGGAACCTGTTGATCATAGACGAAACAAGTACTTGGTACTATTTGGCGAGAAAAAAGAAAAAGAAAAAAGAAAACAAAGGGAGGACATTGTGTGCTATATGTTATCTTCTCAACTTTGATTTACCAAAGGTTGATGATTGACTACGTAGTAAATAGTTTTGGTTCCATAGCTATTCACAGTGACCCACCACACATATATGAGGGCATGATTTCAATAAGAAGTTATTCCATGTTCACGGGGCACGATTAGGTGATATCTCATGATTTTGATCATCGGAGAAGGTGATATTCATAATTTTATATTAAATGATAGGAGAATAACAAATAACTATGATTTTTGTGATTGGCTTGTGGCATGAATCATGTACTACGCTTGGGGCAACCGAATGATTTTCAAATTTTGTGTTGGACTTTAGGTGTTATTTTTTTATTGGAAAATGCTATATGATGATGTCTTGGATTTTATTTTTCAAATATATATTGTCTCATATATACTAAGTATTTATCAGATTTAAGCCTATCGAATTTACTTTACAATTTATTTTTATATTTAGGGGATTGAATTTTAGTGTACAATTTAACCAGGGAGGATTTATGAAGAAGTTGGTCGTAGGTCACAACTCAATAATAATGCAAATATATGTATATAGGCCCATGCATAAAATAGACAACCATGACCTACGTGGCCATTCCATTGCCACCTTAAAGGGTAATAATAAGAAATATTTTCCCAACTTTAACAAAGATTTTTTGAATTTTATTTTATCCCTTGACTGAAAATGTAAAAGAAAGCAAAAATCAAAATCAAATATTAACCTTAAAAATTTGGAGTGCAAAAAATATTTATTTTCCGGTTGTTTTGGTACAAAAAATATTTTTCTTTGTGCTTGATTGCAATCCCAAAAATAATGCACTAGTTGATTAGGGTGCTTGAGGCGACGACAGCGGTGATGGTTGCAATGGTGGCTCTCAGTGGGGTGGTGGTAGGGATATAGGCAATATAGAAATAATACTTGTGTGGGTGGTAGCATTGTTAAGATTTTATTTTAGAAAATATTTAAGAAAAATATTTTTCATCTAAATTAACTCATTTATTGTTGATCATAAAAAACATTTTTTTGTTGATTTTTATTTTTTATGTACTAAATATCAAAAAATTCAAAAAATAAAATAAAATATCGTCAATAGAGCATTAAGTACACACATATAAATGAAGCACAAAACTTCATTTGGTGTGAACTTTGCCATATTATTTTTTTCTTTTCTAAATTGCCTATATATATATATAAATTTAAGTCAACTCTAATATTCTAAGTTACGTCACGACTGTTGCATAAATTTCATATGACTTTATTTTTTGAAATTTATAATATGTTTACAGATACTAATAATAAAACTAATTCAAAAAATTATTTGACAAACTATAATGAAAAACTTTTTGGAAATGTTTCATTTAGGATTAGTTGAGATGTTGGTTAAGCTGACCCGGACATCCCATGACAAATCAAAAAGGAAATGTTTCATTTAAAAAAAAATTAAATTATTTTATGAACTGTCAGCTGTTCTGGTAAAGAAAATAAAAAAGATATTTTTTAAAAAAAATTAATAAAAGACATTTAAAAAAAAAAAAATTAATACATCATATAAATTGGTCACCCGACAATTACATTGACTAGGGGCAATTCTTGTAAAATGGAGATGCTTGGAGGCCAAAGTATGAGATAGATATTAAGGCCTTGTTTGGGAAGACTAAATAAGTGCACTTTTTGTCTTTTTGGACAAAAAAATTGAGGTTGAAAATATGGATGTTTGGGTTAACTTTTTGACTTTTTATGAAAAAATGTGTAATAAAAAATTGTAAAAATTGGTTTGTAGAGTAAAATTTGAATTGGGAGTCGTGCAGCCGTAATTGTTGACTTTTGGTGAATAGTGTTAACTTTTTAACTTTTTGAGTAACTTTTTGACTTTTTGACTTATTTGGGGTATCCCAAACTTAGCCTAATAATGTGGAAGTGGGATGCTGGCTACGCAACGGTTGCTATGTGGCAAAATGGGCCCATTTTGGGGCCTATTTTAATAATTTGAACCATTCACATTTTAAAATACATCAAGAAGAATATACCTGTAAAAAATCAAGTTAATTAGATATCGTTTGCCTAAAAAAAAAGTTTATGGAAAATGATATGGCCATACATCTACTCTATTATAAGAAAAACAATTTATTTATTTTGTAAAATGCCTATCTAATCTATTACCTGTTAAACAACTTTCATATTCATCAAATTATCAAAAATTATTAAACTTTATTCAAAAATTAAAATATGCATGGTATTTACATTTTGGTAGCTAGTTTTTTATACATAAATAAAGGATTAAGTGAATAAGTAGGCTTAGCCTAGTTGGCCACCATGCCTTCCTTAGGGCTTAGTCCCAAGGAGGTCATGGGTTCAATTCCCCTTAGGGGGGTTGAATTAAGGGAGTGCAAGCACTTATGTGCTTTGCCAAGGGTGGGGAGCTTTGCTCCCATAGGTGCTAATCTAACAACTAACAACTAACATTTGCCGATCAAAAAAAAAAAAAAAAAAAAAAAAAAAGATGTTCTCTTATTAAGGAAAATGAATCTTGTCATTACTATTTAGTTTTGGGGTAAATACACCTCAATAGAAGTCAGAATATATATATATGAAAAAAATATAATTATAATTATTAATATTTATAAATTTTCTTACTAATTTGTAATTAGTTTTTTTAAAACTTCATGGATGTGATATATTTTTTAAAAAAAATTTCATTCTTTATTTTTCTCTTGTCAATTGTAAAATAAAAATTGATTCATATAGATATTATAATGAAACTTAATGTATTACGATCATAATAATAAAAATTAAACACAAAAATATGATGAATAGAGCAATATTACATTCACCTAATTTATCACCTCTATGTGACATTAATGTTAGACTTTACATGATGAAATATTTGATAAATTAAAATTTAACACTTGTTAGACACATCATTAGAGATGATTTTTAAGATAATAAATTAGGTATCTCAAGTATTTTTCATAACCAAAATAAGACACTCTCAAAGTGGGAGAGCAAATCTTAACGAATACAAGGACTATAAAACCCACATACAGGTAGAGAGATTAAAACTACTACTTTTTTAATGAAATGCGGATGTTTTGATCAATCGAATGAAGGCCTCAGAAGTTGTCAATTCTTACCATTTGATTGCTATGTTAGAATTGAACTTTTAGATAAAATTACTCTTACAGTAATATCTCGTTTGACAAATTATATATTTTAATCAAAAAGTTAAAAAATTATTATAAATTAGCACATCACTCTCTTTACTTTTCTTTTCTGTACGTCCTTTCATAAAAAAAATCAAAAATTCTTTAAATAATTTAGTCCTAAATGAGCCCTAAGTTACATCAAACAAACTTATTCTTCACCTCTTAATTTCAATCCGCATGATCAAATAAGATCTAAAAAAATTGCTATAATTTATTCCTAAAAATTACTATAACTTACTATAACTCATTCTTCACCTCTTAAAATAATTTTATTATTAAAATAGAGATTGATATCAAAACATTCATAGATATGTAACTCTTAGATGGTGATTGATGAACAACTAGGGTTTGATTATCAAAGTATCAATTAGAAGGGTCCCTTTCACTCAGAGAGGAGAGAGAGAGATTGTGGAAAAAGTGATAGATGTCAAAAAAAAGCAACAGCTCATCTTCATAGATTTGTGGGTCCCTATGTAAATTCTCTAATATCTAGATTTCGTCGCCTCACCCACACCTTTTGACGCTGACTATTGGTGGTGGCGTCAAACCAACCCCCACTCTATCATTCACCTATTGGTTAAATCTTCTCAAATTTCTTTATTTTTTTTTTATTTCTTTATAAAAAACAATTATATATCAAAAATGCTATATACATCAAGTAATTTATTAAAAAAATTACCATACACTCGTATGGGGTAAGCACTACACGTAAGATTCATATTATTTGATAACTTTTTTTGACAAATTAGTTAGTAACTCTAACATTACTCATTATATATTTGTAAAACAATTGTTTAGAAAATTTGAATATCTAACATTTTTTTATTTTATAATCTTTTTTGAATATATAAAATTGAATAGGTTACCATAATATTACAAACTCAAATGTAATTACTCATAAATTATCTAGAATCATCATCTTGTAATTCATATTTATTTTATATATAGATTCTACATTATATAAATTCAATTTCAACCACGTAATCTCTTTTGGAGTATATTTGAGGTAGTTGTTAAGGTGGGCTTCATAACATTTTTGATAAAGTAATACAAAATTGCAGGACTGTAACTTGGGTGAGTTCGGTTGGATTTGGAAGTCATCCAAGCCCAATCCAAGTTGTGATAAGACCTACCCAGACCCGAATTGTAACTCTGGATTGTTTGCTTTGCCCAACTCCGACCTGAGTTAAACTCGAATTGTCCAAGTTGTTTGAATTTTACATAAATTTCAATTTTTTTTCCAGTTAAATTATTAAAATTAGACTATATTTATATTTTTTTTTAAAAGAAAATCATTAATAATATCAAAACAAATAATTTATATAATGTAAGAGAAATACCGCTATGATGGTTTTTACAATTTATGAGTGAGAATAAAAAATATAAGATTTTGTATTACTTTTATGTATATACTATATGTTTAATATGATTTAATAATTTAAATTATTTTAATATCATGTAATGACTAATAATTTATATATATATTTAATATTTTTATATATATCTATATATGTATAATTTGAGTTTCGAGTTACTCGGGTTGTTTGATATTTTTGCTTAAATTCGCTCAAATTTAATTTTTTAGCTAGACTCGGGTTGCTTAAGTTGTGCCCACCCAAATTGTACCCCTACAAAATTGTCTATGATCAAAATAATTTTATTTTGAAACATGACAAAGATATTTTATTGAACAATATACTAAAATGGGGAATTTATTAAAAAATCTTCATTCAACTATTTGTATCCCAATTAGTTCATAAACTATTCTTATATATATATATATTCCAATAAATGTTATTATTCTAAATATTTGATCCACTAAATCTTAATTATCATATTTAAGGTTTTTTATGGACGATTTTACCCTTACAAATATTTTTTAAACTTAGCAACTAGGTGATGTGAATATTCATATTAAATAAATTTGATAGTGTGAAAGTTCACGTTGACAGTGTGAATGAATATCAATATACGTTTTATCCTATTATTATTAGGTGTATTTTGATAATTATGTCACTGATATGATTTATTTTTTTTAGAGAAATCATAAGACTTATTGAAATATAAAAAATAATTTGAAAGTGAAATATAAGTAAATAAAGAAGAATTTATGAATGAATACCCCAATCTAAATCGGGAAATTATTAAATATTCTTAGAGTACCATATGTCTGTACTCCTTAACCAATCATCATTCAATATACCCCTTATGTTCCGTAATTACCGAACACAATACCTGACCTATCTAAGTACCCTACCAATCATAATATTATAAAATATCACATGTCCATATTTTGAAATCATTCTAGAAAAAGAAAAAAAAAGATTTAATCTTTTTAAAACTATAAAATGAAGTTAAGTAGAAATCAAATATATATATATTTTTTTTACAGAAAATTTCACCTAGTAGATTTTAATTTCATAAAAATTTTAACTTGCAGTGATTTTTTTTTTTTTTTTATAAATATATTCCCTTATGTTTGATATTTTTAACTAATAGTAAAAAATGTACGTAAGATGATAAGTGGGTGGGTGAAAAAATAAAAAGTAAGAGAGAGAAGTATGAAAGTAAAAAATATACCTACATTATAGCTATTGTTTTGTTATTTGAACAGATCTAAATTATTCACATATCCTAATAGGACAACAATATATTGAAAATTTAAAAACCCACCTACTTTATTACATAAATATATATATTAAATTTTTTTTGACATAAACCAAATACAACACGAACACAACCCATACGATACGATATGAACCTCTAATCTTCCTCAGTTAGGTTCACATCTTCTTCACATGGCTGCTTGATAAATGTAGTGTGGGCCCACATAGTGGGCTGTTCCTGTATATGGGCCATATGCCTTATTTGGGGCCCACCCTCCATGTCTAACCCGAAAAGGGTACTGCCGACTACCCAACCAAAATCTCAGGACTTTTGGGCCTTTTTGTATCGTTTTCATTTTTTATGTGTTTTCTTTATCAATTTGCAGTTTAAAATTTTGGTCAAAAATTTATTTTTAGTTGTACAAACAAGCATAGATGAACAGCTTTTTTAATGCTTTAAAGTCCTTAAAAATTAAATTTCTCACGCATTAAAGACACGGGAAACTCACACGTCTTATTTTTATACAATTTTGTATTTTCAACACATTGCTATTCCGTTTTTATCCTAAAATGCATTTAAAGTTGTAGTTAGCTACGTCGCAAATGCGGCTGTAAATGGATGATAAAATTGATTAGCACGTCTTTGTTGTAAGGTGTGAGATGCTTTTCGCTCTTCTCGGTCTTGTCATCAGAGTCATTCTAATTTGAATCTCTATTTGAATTCCAAACTAGCAAATTATCTGACGAGAAAGTTGATCACATAGAAAATTTTATTTGATCATTGCATAGAGGATTAAAAGCATTTGATTGATCAGACATCAGGTCTCGTCTAGCAAAAAGCCATCATTATTTTTGTATTGGATGTAAAGGAAGTGCAGTTTGTCTTTTTTCTACTAGAAAAAATTTAGAGTAAATTGCCATGAGACAGTGAAATTTTACTGTTAAAAATGACAAACAAACATAGTGAAATAATTTTGTAATTTTATATTCCTCAATTTCAATTTTTAACCCTCAAAATTGAAATAATTTTGCATTTTTTAGTTGTCAATTTTGAAATTGACTCCTGAAAGATAATAAAATTTATCTATAAAAGGACAAGAAAATTTCATTGTCTGAAATAGTAAACACAGTGTAATTTCGGTGATTTTTTTTTTTTTTTATATAATTTTATATTCAACGTATGTCTTGTTTGATAGATTTCGATAATGTTAACCAACTAATGAAGTCATTGACGAAATTGGGATTCCTGCTTGTGCGCCTCAAAACGTTGCAATTTTGAGATAAGTTGAAAAAATAACAATTTTTTTTTAGAAGTCAAACTTGAAAGCTCAAAACTCCATCCTGTTGAGGTACAATATTTCTACTGCCAAATAGGGACCCGAAATCTAGTCATTGACAAATATTTGAAAAATAAATTTCTATATGCAGGAACTAGTTAGGCCATGTTGTGATGGAAAATATTGAAAAGATAGTCTGTTTTATATAAATAATTTCATAGAATAATTGGACTCATCACAAATGGTGCTCTAAAGCAAAGATATATAGAATGTGCAGTTTTGATCATACAATTAATTTTAAAAATCTTAATTTAATGTTGAAAACCACATTTGAACTTGCAGACATATAGTTCTAATTAAATATGATATATAAGCTTTGTCTTGCAAATAAATGATTAGTGTGGAGCCCAAGTGATAATCATGTTTATTTGTGGTAAGTAAGAGTAAGAACAATGATAATTATATGACAAAGAAAGGTTGATAATATGACTAAACTAATGATGTGATTAGGAAGAAAAAAAAAAAAAGGTTTAGTCAATAGTGACTCTTCTCACATTTCAGTTGAAGACACTTGAGAAGAGAGAACAATTTTGGTGACACAAACAGAATTTTGAATAGGGTTTGACCAAGATGCTTTTGTGTCTTTTTTTTACAAAGCAAGAAAGCAAGAAAACAATATACTTTTGTTTTCTTTTCTTGATCATGTTTTGGGTGACACAGAGGCTCTAACAAATGTTCCTAAAAAAAATTAAAAATACTTGGTATTACATTTGTTCAAATTGTGATTGTGTTTGCTGACCACCCTCTAATCATTTCTTTATCATCATCTAGAGAGCTAACCTTCATTAATTAATCCAATAGTATTAAAGTCAAATCTCTCTCTCTCTCTCTCTCTCTCTCTCATCCCAAAACAAATATTCTCTCCCTAACCATTGATGTGTTTTTTTCCCCCAAAACATCCATACTTGCATGAAAGTTAATGTAAACTAGTTACCCACCCAAAAAAATGTAAGCCCCAGTTGTTTGGGTAGTAAAACAGACCAAGTTACTCAAGCTTACATTTATGTTCCACTTGTTAAAAACTTATTTAAAATTGAAAACAAGTTAAGTTGGGACATATTTTAAACTTTTTTCTTCTTTTGAATTTGGATCGATAAGTTTATATGAATTATAGAACTGTATAAAAATTAGTTATTAGAGCTCAGTTAGCAATCATCTTGATTGAAACTTGTTTGGGATTGACTAGAAAGATAAATACACTAAACTTGAACATGTTTTTAAATCTCGTTAATTTTTCTAAGTAATCTCAAACAATTCGTTACTCTTCTTGTTTAAACCAGTAAATTATGTCTCAATGTTTGAAAGAATGTTAAAAGGTGATAAGTCAATGGTCAAAATAAGGTAGATTTGGGATTTAAAGCTGGCAAAGAATATATATATATATATTATGTTCATTTTTTTTATTGCATATTTCCACAAGCAAAGTGAATGTGCATCTTACTAAGTGTTAACAATGCTTATAATACTTGGATTTTGAATATATAGCACTTGGTGGATGCATTAGAATATTTGAGGTGCAAGTGGTGGCTAAATGAGATGCATGTGGGGTTCCTAGCCTCATGCAGCAATGTTAGAGAGGCAATCCACACCACTAATTATGGGTGTGTTCCATCCCAATTTGTGTGAGTTACTTTTTAATAACAATTATTTACGATGAAATATAGTAGTGTCGCTTAAGATTTTTTTTTTTTTGATAGTGTATTGTCATTGCAAAAAGTCACATTTCTAAAACAAAATGACATCATTTTATGTTGTATCTTGCCCTAACACCACTTTCTTAATCACTCTCTCATTCTCGCTTTCTCAATCTCTATCTTACTCTTTTAGTCTACCCTTTTAATCTTTCTACCTCAGTCTCACTTTCTTGCCCTCTCTTAGACTCTTCCTCTGTCAATCTCTTAACTCTCTTCATCTCTCTCTCTCTCTCTCATTCTCTCATTGCCCACCCATCGACATCTGCCTTTCATTGTTGCCCACCAATATTTGGAATTCACCGCAACACATCTCCACTGTCATCCTTCACTAGTCCGTCACAACTGTTTTTTTTTTTTTTGGGCCCTATTGTTCATTGGTAGTGGAAGTAGAAGGGTTTTAGGGGTTAGGAGGAGGAGTGCTAGTGGTGGTGACAATGGGGGTGAAGGTGTTTAGGGAGGGAGTGAGGGTGTTGGTGGTGGCAGTAGCGGTGGGGTGGGGGTGGTCGAGCTGTGTAGGGAGGGAAAGAGGGTGCACGTGATGGCAAGGAAGAGTGGGGCTAGACGAATTAGGGAATGGAAAGAGAAAAGGGGTGTTAGTGTTGATGGAGACATTTTGCAACACTCCCTTTTGTCCCATTCAACTTATCGCCATTAGTTGTTGCAAAATAATATTTATGACGATGATATATTATTTGCGATGACAATCCATCATCGCAAAGTGATTTTTAGTAGTGGGAGTAGATTGCCTCTTGGATATGAATAATTTTGGTTGATTCACATATATGGAGCCATTCCATCTATAATTTATTATCATATAATTATCATTACGTAGAGAAGAATGATTCAATATTTTATTTCTATGGAGAGGGAGAGAAGTGGCCAAAGAAGATCTTGCAAAGGCATCACTAAGATTTTGTAGGGCATAGAGGGGGAGGAAAAAAAATTAGTGCATAACCAAAATGGACCCATCTATTAGACTTTTAATACAATTTTGGAAGTCACTGGTGCCAAAAAGAAAACTCTGACAACTTTCAAATTCAACAAAATTTGGGGATAATCTTCTTAATTAGAGAAATCTTACTTAAGTCCAAAATTAAGGATTCTCCCTCTTTATAGCAAAGAAAGCTTTAGCTAATCACTGGATTAGCCACTTAGACTAATGGCTAAAATTTATGTGCCTCATTAGGAGGTTATGGTTTGACTATTCTTTTCCCTCTAATGTATGAAAAAAAAAAATACTAAATTTTAAAATAAAAAGATATAATTATAAGGTTTTATCTACTAGAGTTCCAAGCAAAGGAGAGTACATGCACATCATTTTATTTTATTTGTTTACAATTGGTAGGAAAAGAATAGAGAAAGAGAAAGCCATAACATTAAACATTGAGACTCAGACCTAGGAATAATCTTGCAAAGGAGTGTGCATTAATTCACTATAGGGTAACCTCTTGATCTCTATACATGATATAATTAATTTATTTTTTTCGTGTGATATTCATATAGGTGTTTTTATGAGACGACTTTTTTCTCTGATTTAGTGGATGTAATTCGAGATCGCTTTTTTACTCATTTTATTAGGTGACTTTGTGAAAAGAAAACCCTTTTTTTTGGGTCAGAAATTACACCCCTTATATATAGGTAAGAGGAAGTGTTTAGCTATGTAAGGTGCATACCATATACACTTACATAAATTCTTATAAATATATATAAGTTATCTCACAAAATCGCGTAAATTCTCACAAATATACGTAAGTTGTGATTTCTTAAATTTTTATAAGTTAATTTATATATGTTTGTGAAAACTTAAAATTTTTTGCAAAGTAACTTATATATATTTATGAAAATTTACACAAATATATATGATACGCACATGCACATAGTATGGACTTGCGAATTGCTCATAAGTAAGTGATAGATCCATTATTTAAAGAGGCCAAACACCAAAAGAAGTTCTGGATTCTCAATTTCTCATTACTGGACTCAGGCCTAGCAACAGTTGGGTGATCCAATGCATGTGGACTATTGGCTTGTACCCTTGGGCCTGCTTTTAAGTTCTTAACAAAAATTTATTCCAACAATGATTTGTGCTTTATATGAGCAACTGGAAATTTTATTTACTTAAATAATAATAATAATAATAATAATAATAATTGCCATAAAAATCTTAAAATTAAAAATTGCATTGCACATGCAACCACATATAAATTTGTATATATAGTTTCGAGTGTTATATGTTGCATAATGCAACTTTTTATTTCTTTCTTATCGATTGTAAAAAACAATAAAAAAATTTCAAATTGTCGTACATTTTATTCAACAATTTTTTTTGTAAAAAAAAAAGTACAAAACTTAAAAAAAGTGTCAATATGAGGTAGATTAGAATTCACAGAAGAGTTGTGTGACCCACAAACAAAACCAATCCAATTTTTATGGGTTGGGTTGATTCAAATTTAACATTTTTTGAAAGAGACTCGGTTTTATTTTGGGTTCAACTAACGAAATAGTTTGGTTAGGAGTCCAAGTAATCCAGTGGATGAATATTATCATAGTCAAGAAAGAAATCACTAGAGCCCACAAGAAAAAAAAAAATAAATAAATAAAATTGATCCTAAGCACTAGTGCCTTCAAGGACTAAAGCAAGAAAGGTATATGAGATTATTTATCTCAATATACTTCATAAAGGAAAATATATGTAAATTACATTTTTTTTTCTTTTTATATTAGGCCACTTTCTCATTTTGACATCTGATTTTTTTTATTTTTATTTTGGCTTTTATATTTCAATTTTTTTATTTTATTTTACTCTTAAAACTAACTTATATTCAAAATTAGATATAAAATATCATAATAACTTTCACATAATATAAAATATATTATTATATTGAAATTTAAGTTTATGTAAGAGATGTGAGTTATATAAAATAAAATATTTTTATATCACGTGACTGTTAATGTATTATTTTTTTATTTAATTTTTAACATAAATTAGTTTTATGAGTAAATTGAGAAAAATTTAAAACATAAATGGCCAAAATGAAAAAAAATAAATCTTAAGGGCTGAAATGAGAAAATAGTAATGATCAAAATATAATTTACCCACATATATAAGATTATGAATTTTGCTAATGTATGCGTTGGGCACATGTTAAAAAATTTAAAACACTACATAAAAATACTTATAATAAAAAATATATAATTTTTTAATTTTTTTTTTAATAATATGTGTGCCCTATAAAAATACATTTTAATCACATCCTAAGTTTTTATATAAGAAAAACAATGATACAAATTACTCTATTTTCTTTTTATTTGTTCTTTTTTACCCAAACAAAAAATTTTAATTGGCAACAGACCTTTTGTTTTTTGTTTTTGTTTTTTAGACCACAAACAAATAACATTAAACAACATGCTAGTAGACACATATGTTATTCATGAACACAACAATATATAAACGTTAGAAAACAAATAATTCGCAGTTCTGGGTCATTGTGTAAATATTAATTTCTCTTTTCTGACAAAATTTCTGATTATTTGCTCATAAGGGTCGGCTAAATTTTCACTTTTTTACTTTTCAACCCCTAAATTTCGAGTTATTTTCAACACACGGGTCAATATGTACGTAACAGATCGTCACATTCGACATTTGTTCTTCTTTGCCGTTTCAGTTGAGCAACCTAGGGTTTTGAAAAGCTTGTTTCCTCTCTCTCTGCCCAAAGATCCTCTCTCTCTCTCTCGATCGGAATTATCTGAAGAATGCTGGTGAAAATTGTTGACACATTGATGAATTAGGTATTAATTATGCGATTTTGAATGCGTTATCATTGAATTTTTCATCGGAATATGATCTTTGGTGTCACAGTTTCAGGTGTTGAATGGTGAAAGGTAATCTCTTTGATGCCATTAAGCTTTTAGATCCTTTCCTTGTGCTGTTTCTGTAAATTTAGTTTCTGAGGAAATTTAGGGAATATAGGTTGAAGATTTTAGTCGTCTTTGTGCTGCATATTTTTCTGGTGGGTTTTTGTGTTTTACTTGGTATTTCTGGTCTTCGTGGCAAATGGGTTGTAGTGATATTTGGGTTTTATGAAGAATTGAAGTTTTTGTTTGGAGTTTTAAAGGATGAAGAGATCAAAAAATGAACTTCCTGGTGCAAGGAGGTTCAAACTGTCACATTTGTTGTTGGTTATAGCTGCAGTGTACTTGATTTTTATATCCTTCAAGTTTCCCCAATTTTTGGAGATTACTTCAGTGTTGAGTGGTGATGATACTTATGTGGGTATGGATGGAAGCTCAGTCGGGGATGCAATAAAAGGAGACTTGAGCAAACCATTTTTTAGTACTGCTTATAAGGATACATTTCACCGGAGATTAGAAGATAATGAAAACCAAAATGCGCCTTTGATGATACGGGAGGAACCATTAGAAGAGGCGAAAGGAGAATCGCAGCCAATAAAGCCTCTTCAGCATCGTTATGGTCGAATAACCGGTGAAATTATGAAGCGGAGGAATAAGACTATTGGTTTATCGGTATTGGAAATAATGGCAGATGAGGCTTGGACATTAGGCTTGAAGGCATGGGCAGAAGTGGAAAATTTTGATGATGAAAATGATCTAAGCCAGAGTTCTATACTTGAGGGAAAGCCCGAGTCTTGTCCATCATGGTTATCGTTGAGTGGGAAAGAATTAGCTAGGGGAGACAGTATTATGTTTCTTCCTTGTGGGCTGGCAGCAGGTTCTTCTATCACAGTGGTGGGAACACCCCATTATGCACATCATGAGTATGTGCAGAAAGCTCAAAGATTGAAGAAGGGGGCTATGAGGAGGGGGGATACGAAGGGGGTTGTCTTGGTCCCAGTTTCACAATTTATGGTTGAATTGCAAGGGCTTAAGTCGGTGGTTGGGGAGGACCCACCAAAGATTCTGCATCTGAATCCTCGATTGCGAGGAGATTGGAGCCAACAACCAGTCATTGAGCACAATACCTGCTATAGAATGCAATGGGGGACGGCTCAAAGATGTGATGGTTTACCATCCAAGAACGAAGATGACATGCTCGGTAAGGGTTCTATTCTATTTTTTGTTTTTGGTTTTCCTTTTCCTTTATATGTTCATTCATCCCCTCACCTCCTCCGAACATTTGCCGCCTCTGAACATTTGCAAGTTCTGAGAATTCTATTGAAAATTTAAAAAGTTATAAGAACATATTGCAAGAGGGGAAATAGGAAGAAAATCACTTATTGATCTTCTAATGACCAGGAGAATTTGTAAGATTTTGAATTTCAGAGTGGCATAACCAAGGTTTTAAAAAGCGGCCGCAATTGTTACGTAATGCCGTTACGTAACGGTTGTGGTGGTTATCGTCACCCGTTATGGCCGCTTTTGCAGTGTGATTGAGATTCACAGGTGTGTCGGCCGTAGCGGCTGCTATAGCAGTCGTAACGGTGCCGTAACAGCTGTAACGGCCTGTTACGCACCGTTACGTAACGGTTCCGAACTGTTTCTTTCGAAAAAATACAAAAAAAAAAGAGCTGAAAATGGGGGAAGAGGGATAGAGAGAAGATGGAGGAGTAAGAGATAGAGAGAGAGAGCAGAGGGAAGATGAAGAACGTGTTATTGATTTGTTGAAACTGTAAGACTTATGCTATTCTATTCAGCTACTATCACTCAACCATTTTGTTTGTGTGTGTCTATCTATATATTGTTTGAAAAAAAATAAAAAAATAAAAAAATAAGTGTGATCATTATCTATTTGGCTTGATTAAAATATGTATATATATATATATTTAAGCTCTTATTTATTCTCTTACTTTTGTCAATCTAATATATAATAGTTAGTGGTTGATTTTTTATATAATATAAAGTCATTAATTATTAAAATAAAATATAAAAAACTCAATTTATAGTGATTTAAAAATATGAAATATATTGGATCATACTTAAAAATTTACAAAAATTGATCAATATTTATTTTAAACCCAATAAATATGATCATGGAAAAAAAATATGCGTATCGGTAAGTTTTTTTCAAATTGTGCGAAAAATAAAAAAATTCACAGTGCCGGTTACCGCAACTGTTACACTACAGCCTTTACACCCCGCCACCGCAATCACGCCACCACCACTGTTACGGCGACCGCAACCGCTTTTCAGAACCTTGGGCATAACCATTAGGTTACCAACAGACATGGTTTAAATAGCATGGGTTTTTCTTGAGGCTTGGTGGGAGTAGTAGTTTAGATCGAATGGATGTTGCATATCCATTGGGACTATATTTTCTTGAAACTCATGTCTTCAAATTCAATTTATTATTTTTTATTTTTTTGTATTGTTTCACGCAGTAATTTTTGCCTTAAATGAGTGTATGGGTTATATGGGACATTTGTCCGATGCATGATTATTTGATGAAGTTCAAAATAGTATCAAAAGCTTTAAGTTATAGAATGGAGCCAAATTGCCTTATTCCTGTTAAAGTGAAGAAGAGCAATGGATTTTAAATTTATGCAGTATAGGATACTAGAATAATATTTGCCTATTAATCCAAAAGTATGAGGTTGTAATATGAGTCCAAACTATAAAAACAACAAATACTTTTTAATAAACTTGGATTTGGGTGTGTTTGACTTCCATTTAACTTTCCCCAAGTGGACTTGAAACTGATTTTAGACACAAAGTAATAGAATAAAAATGAAAAAGAGACAGAGACTCATGACATAGTTTCTTATAATTAATTTGTACATTGTTCCCAATTTGGCGTTAAATTGTCAAAAAGTGAGAAGACCAGCTTGCTTGTTTTCTGTAGTCATTATCTGGAAATGTTCTGTACTGATAAGGTTTAGAACTTGGATTGGACTCTTGTTTTCTTCTTTTTCTTGCTGTAAATTTTCAGGATCATCTTAAGTGAAGTATTGTTCAGATATGTGCATGAGTGATTAAGAAGTGGACCTGTGTTTCAGAAAGGGTTTTGGCACTTTTGTTGCGTGTCTGACTTGGGGTCTTTTACAACAACTTGATTTAAACAGGCCCATGTTTTGAGTTTTTTTGCATGAAGTTCTTGTAGACTATTGCCCCGAATATTTAGTTAGGTGATAATAAGTTATTTAACCGGGGTGACTTGTTGCACAATCGTAAAGTGTTGGTGCTTTTCCTATCATGTATTTTTTCCTATGATGCAGTTTCGGTTCATTCTGCGTTATGCTTATTGAGTAACTAAATTCCTAATATCTAATCTTTGACAGTTGATGGACATGTGAGATGTGAAAAATGGATGCGGAACGATATTGTAGATTCAAAAGAGTCCAAGACAACTTCATGGTTTAAGCGATTCATAGGTCGTTCACAGAAGCCAGAAGTGACCTGGCCATTTGCTTTTGTGGAGGGTAGATTGTTTGTCCTGACCGTGCGTGCTGGTGTTGATGGATACCATCTTATTGTTGGGGGTCGACATGTGACTTCATTTCCATATCGAACGGTACGCTACTTGAGATCTGGAAGCATTTTTATGAGCTTTACTCATTACAAATTTTTTGACTCTGTCAAATCTAACAAGTATATGATTGCCTTGGGGGTGATCACTGGATGTTTGGGGTACAAATGCCCCGTTGGATAGTCAAATGACTGAAACCATCTATGCTATGTATATACTTATTTAGAATGGTTTGAGCCACGTGAAATTAATGGGAAAGGAAGAGTATTTGTATATGGCATTTCTACATTGTCTGTTCAGTGATAAACTGATAATCTTCGTAGTGTGTTCCCCCTTGCAGGAAATAAGATTTTCATATGTGTGTATTGTTGGATGGTTTTATATCTAGGTGGCATGGATATTAAATGATATGAACATGTCAACAGGACAATTTTTAAATATAAAAAATAAAAATCATATGACATGGCAGGGTCACAACAAGAAATAAATTAATATTATATATATTTGCATGAAAAGAACTATTTATATTTTTTTGTATTACAAATATGTTTATATTTTATTATATCGAGATAGTGAGAAATAATTTTTCTACACTCCACATATTGGAAAAGAATTGTCAACAGAAGTCCTAATATTTACATAAGAAAGTTCTAATCATAAACAAATTGGAAATTTTGGTTTTTAGAATTCTGAAAATGTCTGAAGGATGAGAGATCAATAGATATAAATTCACATTATTTTTATTTGATTATTGGATTCCAAGCTATTTTCTTCGAACTTTGCAATGTGTTTCATGTGTGTCTAAACAATTGACACATGCTTCCACCAATTGTCTGATGCATTTTTTATTCTAATTTTTTTTGGAAAATAATAAGACACATTTGGATGTTTGTCTGATGCGTGGGGAGGTCTGATATGTGTCTGTCACAGACATGGTGCCTTCTTAGAAGTGTCAGTGTTCTTTTTTAGAGTTTTATCAACATTCTTCCCATGGATAGACTTTCTCACTTCCTTGCCTTTCGTGTTTATGATTGCCTTATGAATTGCCGTGGACCTGTGTTTGGAGTATTGCTTTTATAGCTACAAGTTTCATGATGCCATAGCCTCTTTTTCAGTTGTATGATAAATAATTATTCTGGTTGTTTTCGTATTGACCTGGAGATTATGGAGTATCGCTTATAGACATATTTTGTATATTCAATAATCTTTTGTTCAATCATACGATACGTCATTGGTTTACTATCTATTGTCTCTTATATAAACATGGAAATGTTTTTTGTGATAATATATTTATTTTTTATTCAGGGGTTTACACTTGAAGATGCAACAGGATTGGCAATTAAAGGTGATGTGGATGTTCATTCAATTTATGCTACCTCTCTCCCAGCCTCTCATCCGAGCTTCTCACCCCAAAGAGTATTAGAAATGTCTCCACAGTGGAAAGCTCTTCCATTGCCCAAAAATCCTATTCGACTTTTTGTTGGGGTCCTTTCTGCAACCAATCACTTTGCAGAACGCATGGCAGTTAGAAAAACATGGATGCAATCTTCAGCCATCAAGTCCTCAAATGTTGTTGTTCGTTTCTTTGTTGCATTAGTAAGGTTCCCATGTCTTTTTTTTTTTGGTTAAGAAGAGTTGCATAAATATTTTCTTGTAAATGTGAAGAAGGCTAAAACACTTGAGGCAATAATTTTGAAGATCAAGTTTTCGTCAAAGTGCACAAAATAGCTCTTGTTATTTTTCAGTAGAAACCAACTGACCTGCATCTTTTAACCTAAGCTGATTTAATTAGATTAACTCTAAGTTATTTAAACATAATATAAATAGACAGGAATTATATAGTAATCAACCACAGAGAGACAACAATATAACGTGGAAAATCCGTACTCGGGAAAGAAAACCCCAGACGCAACACTAGTGTACCAAGATTAAGTCCAAAGCTGCTTGTGCAGCTGTCATTTCTTTTAATACAACCACTTATATATATATATTGTATATTGTATATTCTAAGTTTCTACTCATTTGAAATATCAACCTGCAGAATCCGAGGAAGGAGGTGAATGCAGTTCTAAAGAAAGAAGCTGCTTACTTTGGTGATATTGTTATTATACCATTTATGGACCGCTATGAGCTTGTGGTTCTGAAAACTATTGCCATCTGTGAATATGGGGTAAGTTTACTTTCATCTTCTAGCTTTCTTCAATTCTCCAGGAGTAGTTTATTTTCTAGATTGGTTCCTATGTTGGTGCTGTACTCTATCCTCTTACACAACCCAAGCATTCACCATGCAGATTCAAAATGTGTCGGCTGCTTACATAATGAAATGTGATGATGATACATTTGCTAGGGTGGACACTGTCTTGAAAGAAATTGAAGGCGTCTCTCCTAAACGTTCCCTCTATATGGGCAATCTCAACCTCTTGCATCGGCCCCTTAGAAGTGGGAAATGGGCAGTGACTTATGAGGTATGAAATCTTCAAACGCATATATATATCATGCAATCTTGAACATTCAGCTATGGTTCACTGAAATGATTTACAGCAACACAACGATGCATCTTAAACTACATTATATGGGAAAAATAATGCATATAAGATTTTGTTTGCCTTCCATTTAGGGGTGAAGCGGTTTGGTTAGGTTTGGTCAGGATTGAACAGAAATTTAATACCAAACCAATCCTTTTGGTTTTTGTTAGTTGAGGAACCAAAACTGAATATATTACGTTTTGGTTTTACCAGTTTTTCAATTTAATGTAAATGAGGAATTTACCGGAGGTTTTGAGGATTTTATAAAAATTTATAGATGGGGAATAAATGAAGAGAGAGGGTGGGAACTGCACTATATAAATGTCTCCCTCCCTAACTTTCATTGTAAATGTAGTATTACTTATCTCCTAATACTAAAAAATTTAGAATATTAAAAATATTTAAATATAATGTTACAGTTGGTTCGGTCAGTGTTGGTGTAAAATTTTTCAAAATCGAAACAGACTGTGCCTTAAGAAAAACTGAGCTGAAAACCAAAATTTCAGACGGTCAATTCGGTCCTAGCAATTTTTCTTACAACCCTACTTACATTTCAGATGGTTGATTTGTTTGATATAACAGGAGTGGCCAGAATCAGTATACCCACCTTACGCCAATGGTCCTGGTTACATAATATCGAGTGATATTGCTAAATTTGTTGTCTCTCAACACGTCAATCGACGCCTACGGGTTAGTAACACCATATACTTTATCCATTTATAATTTTCGGTGGAGGATTGTAACATTTGTTTCTTCTTTGTGGCAGTTGTTCAAGATGGAGGATGTGAGTATGGGAATGTGGGTCGAGCAGTTCAACAGCTCCACGCCTGTCCAGTACTCCCACAACTGGAAATTCTGTCAGTATGGTTGTATGGAGGATTATTTCACTGCACATTACCAATCCCCGAGACAGATGATTTGCCTGTGGGACAATTTGGCTAGGGGTCGAGCTCATTGCTGTAACTTCCGATGACAGAAACAGAAGCCGTAATTCTGGGATAACCTTAACCTGTTGTACCGTTTTGATTTGCTCAAAATTTCACCCAATCGTTGATTTGTACCCACAGCCAGTGTTTGAAGATGCGAATCGGGTTGCAGTTTTTTCGAGTCATGGAGGGGGATTGAGGGTCCTTACCTTAATCCTTTGAAGTTGTACAATTAAAAATGTATATGATTCATTCAATACATTTGTGAAGCAAGGAAAGCATTTTCACTTGCAGTTGTTGAATACTTTAACAAGGTGTGAAAAGGGCTAGGGTTTAAAATACTAGTGCATTATCAATGAATGGAAGTGAGATAGCTTCTCTCCCAGTTTTTGTTTGCATGTATTCTATTTTTCACTATACTCATTGAGAAACTACCATGAATTGGAAAATTTATGTTTGTGTATATTCACTTTTGGATCCTCTTATTTCAAAGTGAGGGTTCGTTTGGGAAGTGGATTGACTTTTTCATTTTTTTGACTATTTTAGTCTGGGTTAAAAAGCCTGGTTTTGGAAGAGCTTTTGGTTTTTTTGACTTTTTTGTGAGAGAGAGAATTTAATGATTATGCGTTGTGATGTTTTGTCTTATTAGATTAAAAAGTTTATTTTATTTTTTATGATTAAAATAGTCAAAAAAACCTAACTTTTGGCTTTCCATACGAAGCCTCAGTGTCTATGCTACATTTTTAAATTTTTTTTCTTTTAGCTTAAGATGTATGCTACATTGACATGTGTTATTTTTTTCCCCTTTGTTAAGTGGTTTTTAATTTAAAAAGTCTTTAAGGGCCAACTCATATCAGTGGGTGCTCAATTTTTTTGTATGATTAAGTTTAATAGCCTGTAGCAAAATTGACAGTAAAAAGTTCACATTATCTCCAAAAAGAAGTTTGAGGGAAAGAATTGAGTTGACACCATTTTATGCACAATATAATAAATGGAAAATGTTTGGTAGCTTGAAAATAGTTGGATCGAATTGGCTCGAAATCTAAAACGACGTCATTTTGGATTCTCTTACCGGTAAGATATATTAAAATTTTCTTATCGGTAAGATAATTTTCATTAAATATCCCTCTCGTAAAATGAAACCACCGTTCCAAAAAGACGAAACGACGTCGTTTTAATTTCGGGCCAAATTCCAGCTCAAAAATTTCGAGTTACGTAGCATAATCCATAATAAATTGTTGTCCTTTTAAAGGATCAAATATCCCTTATTATCACATAAAAAATAGGGTAAATTAAACACTCCTGAGATTTGATTTAATTACATTCCACCCTCATTTTGAAAATTAAATTCCCATCCCTGTGGTTAATAGTGTCATTTTACAAATCCCTTATATAAAAAGTAACAACTCCTAATAGAAGTATAAAAGAAATTACATTGAAAAAAAAAAGAAAGTAAAACAGAGGGAAAAAAATAGAGAAAGTAAAACAAAATAAGAAAAAAGAGAGTGTATGAGTTCAATATTTTCATTCCGTCTAAATAATTACAATGATAGGGGGGTTGGTCTAATTTCTCAAACGTCAAGGGGTGATATGTATTAAACTCAAATTTCAGGGATACAAGTGTTATTTACCCTAAAAAATAGCATACTCGTACTCATTTTAAGGCTTTATAAGTTCAAATTCATATGCTGCATAATAAAAAATTAAGATTGTATTTGAATTAAAAATTTGTAGAAAGGAAAAAAAAAAAATTCTTCTGTCCAAATGCGGCCTTAAGTCCAACTTTAAACGAGTGACAGAAAAAAAATAAAAATAAAAAAAGGACAAGAATTTCAACCCCATGACATATAGAGAGAGTTAGAACCCAAAATTTTAATAACCAAAGCAATAATGCTGTCAATCGAAATTACTAAAGACATACACAGATGATTCACTAAAACCTCTTTGAAGAATGTCAAGAGAAGCATTTCCACAAGCATGTCCACACTCTTTCTTGCTTTCAGTCACTATCAATATCTTAATTTGCAAGCACTCAAAAGCAACATTCCAACATGCAATTGGCCTTTGTGTAGGTTGTGCCATTGACATCAACATGGAAAACATTAGCACCATTGTAGGTATCTTATTCCATTCCATTGCATAGATGAAACAAATGATAGTATGTAATCAATGGAGGATAGCTTATATAATGAATATTGAGATTGGAAGTATAGGAGTTCTTATTTATTGTTTGATCTGTGTGTCTAGGACTTTGCTAGGACAATTATTGCAATGGTGCCACTTAGCCTACATTAATGTTTACACATACATAAAAAAAAAAAAAAAAATAAATAACAAAAACATTTTTAGGCTTTCGGGTTTAAGGTTTAAAAAACTTTATTTTATTGAAAAATAAATGGGACTATGTTTTGCAATTTTCAGATTGGGATTAGTACTTTTTATTTTTTTATTTTATTTTACGGATCTCAAACAAACTAAGGTTTAACATTTAAATAATTTGGAATCTAAACAAAATCGTTATTGATCGGAGTAAGGTTTTGAAAATTATAAAATTAAGTTTAGAAAAAAAAAAAAACTAGGATTAATGTAGAAAATTTTGGAGGTGTTAAGTTCATGGCAATTAAAAATTTTGGGTAGGGTTATGAAATTTTGAATTTTAGATTTTAAATGGCATTAGAAGGGCATTTCCTTGACAATAAAGGACAAAAAAAATTACTATTTTGAGGGCGATTTAGGTAAAACATTAAAATAAATAGACACTTTTTCATAAATTCTTTTTTATCTACTTATGTTTTATTTAGTGTACATTACTTTCTTATATTACAATAAGTTCTATAAGTGACATAGTTATCAAAATACTCTTAATAATATTTACATTTACAGTGTGAATGTTCTGTGATATGAATGTTCACATTATCAATGTGAACATTCACACGTCAATATGAATATTTACATCTTAAAGTATGAATGTTTATATCACCAAATTGCTAACTGTTCAAAAAATATTTATAAGAATAGAAATGTCCATAAAATGCTTTAAATATGAGAATTATGATTTGGTAGATCAAATGTTCAAATAATAAAATTTATTAGAATACAAGAATATCTTATGGACTAATTGATATACAAAATACTTAAAAAGAATTTTCTAATAAATCTCCCTAAAATAAACATGCAATAATTAATTTCCATCTAATCTAGTTGGAAGGACGATGACTTTCTTTCATGTTATATCTGTAATTAAATTCTTAATAAATCTACATCTCATCTTGCTTATCCATTCCATTGATAAAAATCAATGCTCCTGGACAGGGAGGAGCTATTTGCACACACCACACACTCTCTCCCCGCACACTTAATGAGAGAGTGTGTTGGAGAGAGGTGTGTGTGGAGGATGTGTAGAGAGAGGGATATGTGTGTGTAAATAGATTCTCCCTCCTGGACAAAAAAATAAAATAAAATTATGGAGTGAAAAGAAAATTTTAACCCTGTTGTAATTTGCTCATTACTTATATTCAGTGGGAGACAAAAAAAAAAAAAAATGATGTAAGAATATTGTGTGTCAACAACATTTGGTGCTACTGTGATTACATGTTTGATTGTGTTTTAAAATTTGAATAAATTACAAACATACCTCCTAAGATTTACTTAAATTACAAATTATTTTCTGTGGTTCTAAAAATTATATTATGTCCCTAAGGTTTCTAATTTCATAACAAATATGTCATTTTATTAATAAATCATCAAATTAATTAACAGTTTTTAATAAGGGTGATGCACCAATAAATCCCAAATTAATAACTTATACACTATTTAGTCCTAAAAGTTTTCTTATAGACTGAAAGGTCCCATTATAGGAAAATTGACTATGAAGGGCATATACATCAAACAAAAACATCAAGAACATCAAACATTAACAAAGCATCATCAAACATCAAACATCATCAACATTAATCATCAAAGTATGAACATCAAATATTAACAAAACATCAAAAACATCAAACATTAACAAAAACATCAAGAACATCAAACATTAACAAAACATCACCAAACATCAAACAACATCAAACATCATCATCAAAACAATATTATCATCAAACAACATCAAACATCATCATCAAAACATCAACTACATCACCCACATCATTAAAAAAAACATTATCAAAATTCAGCAACATCATAAAAACACCATCAAACATCGTCAACTACATCCCAACATCACTAAAAAAAAAAAAAAAAAAAAACATCAACAAAAACCAACTACATCAAACATCAACGCAACAACATCAAAAACATCAACAACCCCAACATCAATCTTTTTTTTTTTCTTTGTGGGTTTAGGTTAAATCCCAAAAAGAAGAACCCAAAAGGCAAAGAGAGCCAGATTTCCACAATCACCATTGATATTCCCTCTTCTTCCTGTCGAGGATGAAACATGGCAGTAGATGGAGAGATCTTAATCCTCCCATTCTTTGAAGTGCAGATTCATTCCCGAAGAAGCAAAGTCTGTAGAAGGCGAGTGGGAAAAAGAGAGGTGAACACAGAAGTAGATCGTAAAACAACGAAATCGGATTTGTTTGCTGGTAATTCTTGGTGAATCAGTATTCAATTTATTGTTTGGTTTGATTTTATTTGATTTAATATCACAAGTAATTAAGCTGTGTTGTTTTCCTAGGGTTTTTGGTGATGTCTGCAACAGTTATGAGCGATGCGATGGTGATCTCTGCGACGACGAATAATGAATCACAAAACGTTGTGACGAAACTCACAGTTCAAATCGAAGTTGAGTTCGTGAAATGCGACTGTTGTGCATTAACTGAGGAGTGTACGCTCGAGTATACCGATCGAATTCGCGAGCGATATCAGGGGAAATGGATCTGCGGACTCTGTGCCGAGGCTGTGAAAGACGAAATTGTGAGATCGGAGAGGTTGATCAGTACTGAAGAAGCTTTAACTCGGCACCAAGAGGTTGATATATGATTTTCTTAATAGTCCCTCTGAGAACGGAACGTCAACATCAACGATCATGAGATCGGAACATCAAGTTGATATGTGATGTTCACGATTATCTCGCCGTAGACATCGAAGTGGTCTCTGATGATAGATGTAAACAAATGTTGTGATGCTTACGACCTTGAATGTTGTGCTGGATGTTGATGATGGATGTTCACAACGTTGAATGTTGTGATGTAAAAAAATTGATTAGTTTTTATGATGTTGCAGATTTTTAGGAAATAAATATTTCATAAAAGGGGTATTATTGTAACTTATAAAATAATGAAAATTCAATAAATAACATTTCAAAATAAAATGGGACTAAATGGAGCATAAGAAAACTTTTAGGACTAAATGGTTCAACTTTTCAGAAAATAGGATTTATGAGTAAATTTTCCTTTTTATAAATTAAAAGTTAGAGACTTTTAAAATATCATTCTTAAATTTATTCATATTAATGTGACGGAGGGATTAGGTCTTAGTTGTCTAATTCGGAAGTAAATCAACAAACCGTCCATGTCATTATGGGCAAAATAACATAATTTTCAAAATTAAAAAACAAAAATATATAAATTGCTGTGATAAAATATACTAAACATGACTTTTCGTTGGTCCAGTGATTCATATAGCTATTTTTTAGGATAATGAGAAGACCAAAAGTTCATTATTTGAATTGATGGAGCGACTATGATACTTTCGCTAATTCATTAACATTCTATCATTTGTCAAAACAAGAAAAATCATGATTTTATTTTCATAAATTAAAAAATAACATTTCAATGTTTTTAAAAAGACTAATATTAAAAATCTCTAAATCTCTAAAATGTCATTAGGAGGGATTGAATCTTAGTTGTCTAGTTTTTAAATAAAGAAAAATGCTTTGGAGGTCTAATTTTTGAGCTCTAAAGCTAGCTCTAATGAGTTAGCAGTGGACTCCATCCACTGTGATATGATGTTTTGGTCTTGATTTGTTTTTCTATTTTTTATTTTTTTTCTCCTTACCATATCATTAGTGCTCTATTAGAACACTAAAATTAGTATTCTGAATCATTATTGTTAAATAAATTAACAAACGGTCCACGTCATGATGGACAAAAACTCTAAATTTTAAAAATAAAATAAAAATAAATTTATAAATAACTCTGATGAACTGTACCAAACATGGCTTTCCATGCTTTATGCTTTAGGAGTGCTGCAAATGATCTTTGTTGTTGTTTGTTGCTGGCACTTGAAATCATTGGGTAACAGTTGTCACCTGAGCCTCCTACTATACAAACTGCATTATATGTTCATGCATCCACTGTTGAAGACAAATTGTTAACAATTTTAATCACTTTTCATGTTTCTCTCAATCCAAACATATATTGAGGAGGTCAATGGATTTTCTTTTCTATTCTTTTTAAACTATAAATAAATAATTTTATTTACTTCAATACATATTGATAATTGAACAAAAACCATATGTGCAGAAAATAAGAGCAAGAGAAAGAAAAATAAGACGATTAGAAACTAGATTAATTTTAATTTTGATCTCCTTTTGTTTGGTCAAAATAAATCACTAAAGGAAGAAAAAAAATATACTAGAAAGTATGAAAACTAAGGATAGTGTTTATGTTTACAGTTTTGTATTTATGCTTACATAAATTTTAAAATTTGTAAACAAAAAACTTATTTAGTGTCTATTTTTATTTTAAAAAAATTATAAACAATTTATGAAATTCACTAAATTTTGGTCATGAAGAATTTTTTTTAAAATTTGTTTTGAAAATAAATTATCAATAATTTCTCTCTCTTCCACTCTCTCCAATCATCACCCATTGTTCATTATCACTATTGATCACCACATTCGGTCACCCACCTCGAGCCATCATCACTGATGAGTGAAACAACAACCTCCACTCTAGAGTCAGCAGTGGTCTCAGACTTGAACTATGGTTACTTAGGGGAAATAAAGTATTATTGCTCACATATAATGATTCAGGTGTTGACATGAGTTTTTAATAGCAGCACATTACGGCCTTGTGCCTATTAGGGCCGGCCCTGGGCTAAGGCTGGTGAGGCCTGTGCTTAGGGCCCCAAAAATTAGGCCCAAAAAAAGGCCCCTAAATTTAGTCTTGCACTATATTAAATACTTAAAATGGTTCAACTATGTTTAATTAATTTAGGCCATTTTAAAAGGGGCCTCAAAAAATCTATTTGGCCCAATTGATAAAAGGTCCAATTAAAAAATATTTATAAATTTTAGTTGTCAGTCCAATTAAAAAAATAAAAAATAAAATATATGTATATGTATTAGTCGTTAGCCTAATCTTATGTGGCTTATTTTTTTTTCCTCTTTATGGCTCAATTATGTGTTTTTTAGTATTTTTTTTTAAAAAATATTTTACACAATTTTTATTTATTTATTTTGTAGATACATTTAATTTAGATACGCTTAAAAAGTTTAATATTTATATATATATTTTTAAAAATGTTACCAAATACAAAAATATAAAAAAATATGAATTGCAAACTTAGACAATTATTTTTGAAAACTCTAAACCAAATAGAGTGATTTTTATTTTATTTTATTTTTAAATATCTACAAAAGGCCCTGAAAAATTAGTTTGCCTTAGGCCCCGGAAACTCAGGGCCGGCCCTGGTGCCTATCCCAGTTTTCATAAGCATATTTGAGAATAAGCCTTGTTTTTATAGAAAGCGGCCGCACTTCCATTCTCACCTATGTGAAATCTGTCAATGATGTTTTTGTAATTTACACACCTCACTCAACAAGAGCTACAGAATTTCATTAAGAGTATAAAAACTCAACCTTCCAACATTACAGGACATATGCACTTACATCATAGGGATGGACAACAAAATATTAAGGAGTACATTTTTTTACAATCACCATATGATTCGTTCTTCTCATTGAACCTAATTACAGGATCTCTGGTCCCTAGGTTGGGTGTCCTCATACCTGATTTATGATTTTATAGGTTTCAAACCCATCCCTCTCGATGTATTCCAGACCCTATCTCTCGCCAAGGCCTTGGTTAACGGATCTACAAGATTTTACATAATTCACAGTTATGATGCCATTACTCAAATAGGATATCACATTACTGTGTTTCCTTCGAATAGGTCTGGATTTACCATGATAAAAATGGTTGTTTACTCTACCAATAGTAGCAGTGCTATCACAATGAATTAACACATAAGGAACTGGTTTTATAATTTGTCACAACCCAACCCCAAGGGCCTAGGGTTGAAATCGCAATTTACTAAATAATTCTACTCATAACAAATTAAGTAGCTCAGGCAGAGGCAAAATGGAAGTAAGAAAATAATTAAACAGAAAATTAACTTCATTCGACGATTTTGATAAAAGAAAGTACATCTGTAGGGCTTTTATTTATTTATTTATTCAGTGACCAACCCTTAATAGAAAAAACAAAAGGAAGAAAAGGGAAAAAAACAAAATAACGGATCAGCCTCAATTCTTGTACGGGTTCCACTATATAAGGTTACGGGTCTTCCTTACATCTCGTCACCTGAAAGAGTAACAGCTATAAGTACACAATAGAGTGAGAAATATTGTGCCAAGAGTATAGGAAATACAAAATAATCATGGATAGTTAGTTAGGCTAAAATGTTTACATAACTTAATTTGAATAAACAAATTATTTAAGTGATAGAAACTGAAGTACAAAAATTATGTAAATAAATAACCATAACCATGGTACAAAACAGAACAGAACAGAGGTCATTGGAGTGACAGTTAGAACAGAGGTCAATGGATCCGTAACAAACAAAGAACCACAAAGCGGTCAAACAGAGACCAATAGTTATTTAAGTTCCCTAAGGCATGGGACTCCTGTGGTGGTACTTACAAAACATAATTGGTTATAAAATCATTGTCAAATAATTTCTAAAAGTTAAACAAACATATCCATAGGTCTCAATTTAAGCAAACAGAGTTTAGAAGATAATTAATGTAATCAAAATATTAATATAATTTATAAAACATAGATTACGTAAAGTAAATTATGGTAATCCAAAACATACGTAAAATATATTATGGTGACTCAAGGTATAATATAACTCACTTTAATATAGAGTCTTACTAATTCTTTCCTATTTCCGTTGGTTTTCGGCCCTTCTCTTGCTCTCTATTTTTGCTGATTCTTTTTTTTTTTTTTTTCGTTAGCACTACTTCACAGCACCTCCTCCTTTTTATACATGTAACTAGGTGGTGACTTATCCTACCTAATGGCCCTAAGGTGATGAATCACCTCCCCCCCCCCCCCCCCCCCAATCCTAGGTCATACAGATGGCTCCTATTTATTCTTCTCAACATATTTGCAAATCTTCGTAATTAATTATTACTTAATTTGTTTAACTAAATCTATACATGCCAATCTTCTCACTTTAATTAGTGATTAACTTAGCCCCCAAGTAATTCTCTTCATCATATATTTGATAACCACAATAGCAAATTAATTTTCATAGCACATATAGTTTAGTTATTTTATTATTTCCATTATTATTGTTGTTGTTCTTATTATTATTATTATTGCCTTCATCTTACATGGACCCTAGTTAATTGTATAATAAATTAAATTATACTTTATCGCATACCATTATAAAATTAATTATTTTATTTTACTATTACAGATTATTATTATTATTATTATTATTTTTTTATTAATAATCGTGGTGGGTTGTGGTATTACTTAAATATTTAGGGTGTCACATAATTTCCCAAAATAAATGCCATAAATCGACTCCCAACAACATATACACAGTGACATGAACAAAATAGTAATATTTCATTAATTAGAGTTGATATACAAAAAATGACACATACATTATACATTCATAAATGATTCATCCTGAATCTACAACATGTGTTAGAAGTAGAAATAAGAAATGAAAGTTCAACAAATATTCATATGCCCTCAAGACTTACATCTTTCCAAGGCTGTGCCTGGTTACAACAAAAGTGGATACAAATCCAATACATATAAAGCCCTTGGTTTAAATCAAAATGATAACATAATAAACAAAATAAGCTTTCAGCTCCAATTCCTCCCTAGCTATTGTCTTGGCGGAGGCATATCACCAACACTTGAAAATGATTTTTCTCAAATAGGATGAGCTAAAACCCAGTAGAAACAATCTAACACAAAGTATGATTCTTAACAAAGACATAAGTATGATGTGCATATACAATGCCCATGATAAAATCATTCGTATTCTTACAAAATCATAATATGTCAAGTTTCATATTTCAAGCCATTTTATTTTAATTCATTTCACCTCAATCCATGAGTCAAGTCCATTGTTATACAACTCAGTGGTTCGCTAACCAATACAATCATTACACAAACACTTCAAATTTGTCATTTTATAGAAATTTCATCCGCGGGATCAGCACCCATGTATACGCGCGGTTTTTGGGACTTTCACCCTAGATACACAGGCCAACTTAATTCAATGGAGTCCATCTCCTTTCTTCTCCCAAACATAGAGTATATCGCCTTTCTCCTCCCAACATCATACATATACAATGTATTTAAAGCATAGTCATATTTAATGACAATAAATAAGAGATTAGTTCCGATTCACTTAATCCTCATGCAATTTCTACAACAATCATAGCTATCCTCTACCGATAGCTGAAAACAGATATTTCTAAACAAATATACAATCTCCAAGACATATAAATTATGCAAATTTCCATAGGTGAGAGGTGATACACATCCAATTCGACCATTTATATACACATTCATCTAATTTCACATTCTCAATACCAATTTCATTATTTATACAAAATAATTATTTGAATCATTTTAGGGCAAGCTTCATTTTCTTCCAAATCCAACCCATGTATCAAAATCAATAAATTTAACACAACACATCCTCATGTCTACACCCATAACCATTTTCAATACCTTTATTTAAAAACCCCTCTTTAGATTTTAAACCAAAACCTTAAGTTTATCTAAAATCCTCCAATCCCAATATTATTTACACAATCAACAAATAACTAACTTAAAAGTCATAGGAGAGTGTAGAAAATCCCTACCTCAAAGTGAGAAGACAAGCAAAGCAATGGAGGAACTCCAAAAAGGCCAAAACCAAGGTTTATTCGGATCAAAACATAAGCCTTAAGGTGCTCTACCTTTTTTCCAAAGACACTGGGGTAGAGAAACCAATGGATAATGAAAATGTAAAGAGAATGTGAGTTCTAGAGAGAGAAACTCAAGATCTAGGGTTTTGAAATGTTTTAGAGAGAGAAAGAGATGAAAAAGTGATGTAAAAAGTGGCTGTTACGAATTGATATACGCACAGTCCGTTTGAGCGCAAGAAGTGATGTTCAAGCGCAGAATACGCACTCTTAGCAGTTTTGCAAACAACAGACCAATTGCTCGAGCGCAGAAAGGACCGCTCAAGCGTAGAATACACTTTCCCAGTAGTTTTGCAAACTTGCAAAAGTACTGAGAGTTTACAAAGCCCGCTCGAGCGCAAGAAGTGTCGCTTGAGCGGAGAAGCAAAATTCTAGGTAACAAGAGTTTGGAAATTAAGTAACCAACCTGTCCCAAACGCAACCACAAGAATCCCAAAGCCAAATTTAAGGAGATAAAACAGAAACAAGAGTTAAACAACACTATGAAACCATTAAACCCGACTTCGGGATACGACAAGAGTCGGGTCAAAATCAGAATCGCTATAAGTTTTTCCCAAAAAGGGATTTCATGTAACAAATCTCTCAACCAATTCGCTTCCTCACATATTGAAGCTAATGATATAAGCTCAGCTTTCATTGTAGAATTAGCAATTATAGTCAGTTTTTTAGACTTCCAACATATAGCACCACCACCCAAGGTAAAAATAAAACCCGAGGTAGAGAGAGAATCACATGACAAAGTATTCCAATCGGCATCACTATATCCCTCAAGTACCGCATGATACTTGTTATAAAACAAACCATAATTTTTGGTACCAGATAAATATCTCATAATTCTTCCCATGGCTAGCCAATTATAGCGGTCCCGATTTTGCCCTGACCTTCATCGTATCTCAGACTTGGGTTCCGTGGTTGAATATAGTATCCATGTCTTGTTTTTTCCCTTTGACTCTTTGAATTTGAGTTTTGGAACTTGTTGGGCGAGTTTGGATTTTGGCCTCTTCGCTCGAGCGAGCCTTGTGTAATTTGCTTCTTTGCTTGAGCGAGGTTTTCTTGTGCTTGAGCGAGGTTTGAGGGTCTTCAGGTTTCTCTCCCAGACGCAGTTTTTCTGGGAAGAGGAAGTTCTTCGCTCGAGCGAAGCTTCTTGCGCTCGAGCGAGTCTAGTGAAACTGCTTCTTCGCTTAAGCGAGAATTCTTGCGCTCGAGCATGCGTGTGCGTCTGTGGCAGACCTGAAGCTTTGCATTGTGCGCTCGAGCGACGTTTCTTGTACTCGAGCGAGGTCTCTTGTTGTGTTTAGTTGCTCGAGCAACAACTCCTTTGCTCGAGCGAGAACTGCGTATATCAGTTCGCAGCAGAGCTTTTCTACATAACTTTTTGTATCTCTTTCACCCAAAACCCTAGCCCAGCTCATTCTCTCTCAAATACTCTCTCTCTTTATAAATGCACCTTGATTTGGGGGCCTCTCAACCCTAGTCCCTTTGTTAAAAAGGTAACACAACTCGTGGGCTTCCATTTGATCCAAGAAAGTTGAGTTTTTGGCATTTTCAAAGTTTCTCCTTCTCTTCATTGAGCTTCTCCACTTGAGGTAGGGATATTCTACTCTTTAATATGAGTTTTAACCTAGGTGTTTGTCATTTTGGATAAATGGTGAGATTTGGGAAGATTTGGGTGAAGTTAGGGTTTGGATTTGAATTTTTGAAAGAGGAGTTTTCTATATTTGACTCCATATATGTATGAGAGGTCTTGATTATGATGTTATATGGGAATAAGTGATAAGATTAAGCCTTGGGGTTGATATTTGAAAAAGGGGGAGATTTGTTCTAATATGAGTTAAATAAATTATTTGTATAAATAATGAAATTGATGTGAGAAATATGAAATTGGAAGGATGTGTAAATGAATGGTGTAGTTAAATTTGATAAGTCACTCACCTATGGAAAATTTGGAAAATTATCTGTTTGATAGATTTGCTTATCTGTCTTGAAATATTTGTTTTGGGCTATCGGTAGAGGATAGCTATGATTGTTGTAGAAAATGCATGAGGACTAGGTAAATTGAAACTAGTCATTTGAATTATGTCATTGAATATGACGGTTTGATTAAATTGTTGAATGTGTGATTTTGGTAGTCATTATATATGACACGCTTTTAAATACATTATATATATATCATTGTTTGGGAGGAGATAGGGGATGTACTCCATTACTTGGGAGGAGGTAGCAGATGAAATCCATTGATAATTAAGTTGGCCGGAGTATCCACAGTGAAAGTCCCGAAAATCTTGCATATATACATGGGTGTCAGTTCCCTTAGATGTGATTCCGTAAAATGGCAAGAAAATGGAAGTGTTTGAATAATGTTTGTTATTGAAGTGTTAAGAAATGAGTTGTAGTCTCGTTTTGAATCGTTTAAATTACAATGAACTAAATCAATGAATTGATTTGAATAAATGAATCGAAATGGACTGAAATATAGATGTCGATATTGATTGGTCATGGGAAAGGAGTAAGTTGGTTTGCAAGTATTGAACATTTATCTGATGCTGATATCTTAGTTACTTCTCATATATGGTTTTAGCATATCTCTACTGAGCTTTGGCTCACCCTACTTGGGAAACCATTTTCAGGTACAGGTGACATGCCGCCTCCAAGGACATAACTTGGGAGGTTTAGGGGCAGAAGGCTCTATTTTTGTTATTTTGTTTTGCGTTTATATGTTTTCTTTTAAGCCGAGGGCTTTAATTGTAAAGAGCCTATGACTCTTTTTTGGTTGTAACCAAGTTATCTCTTAGAAAGATGTAAGCCCGTAAGGTATTTATTTTATTGTTATTTGCCTAATGTTACATACTATAGATTCAGGATGGATATTTATGAATGTACTAGTGTATGCTCGTGCCTAAAGGCACGGTGTAAATAATATTGAGATTAAAATGTAGTTGTAAGTTGTACGTATCATATTAAAATTTGTAGAGTCTGTAGCACCTGATAAAAGCTCAAGTCAGCACTCCTATCATTAGTTTGTGGCTAACACCTAATACATTGGTGAGTGTCATAGTACCCCGAACCACAAATATCTGATTGAAATAATATAATACACAGAACATAAATACCATAACCTCGCAAATAGTAGTCTTAGAAATTGTTTACAAATTAAGATACGGAAATCAAATATTTTGAAATAATTTTCCAATCAAGATACGGAAAGCATTGAAAAACTAAATGCATCATATCATGAAGAAGAAATCAACTTTGTGCCATAGCATCCCAACAATATACAAATACATTTTTCATAAAACCGCTTATGAAAAACTACTTAGATGGTAAAAAAAATAATTCAACAAAAATATTTGAAATGCAACAAAATCCACATAAGTGGAAAGCTTTACAAAAAGTGGGTCATAGCTATCGTCTGCTTTACAAAATGTGTATACTTTACAAAAATCAAACACATATTTTTGTAGTGGGTCATAGCTAATGTCTTCAAATTTGTTCTTTCCCACAATTGTTACGAACACCTCATCAATTTCCGAAAGGTGTTCATAACAAAACTTCAGGGTAAACAATATTTGTAGTGGAATCTGGCTCATCATTGGGGAGGAGGATGCTTATACGATTGAAAGATGTGCATCTGGATAATGCTACATATAGTTGCCCATGACTAAAAACAGGTGTACACAAATCAACCCCAACAAATTTTACAGATTATCCTTGGGATTTATTAATGGTCAAGGCGTATGGCAATCGAACTGGAAATTGACGTCTTGTCATTCGGAAAGACATTTCTGCAGAAGACGGAGTCAATGATATCCTTGGTATACATGCCAAATTGCCAAACTTCTCTCCAGTTAAGATTCGAGCTTTAATTATGTGAGTGTCGCATCTTGATACCATCAATCTTGTGCCATTACACAGTCCATCTTTTGGTGCAATGTTTCTTAATAACATTATAGGACAACCCACTTTCAACTCTACCTTAAAAGCTGGTAGCCCAGGAGGATCCAATGAATTTAAAAACTCATTAGGATATCTGTTTGTAATGGAAGGATCAATTTCATCATCTTCGGCCATCTTATCTGTAGCAAGATACGTATATGTATTCCCTGGAAAAATATTCAACGCAGCAATATTGATAGCACTGACATCATCATTTCATGCAGAAAGAATTGTACGTTCCGTTAAAAATGATAGGGTTGATGTATCTGCCACATCCAATTATGGATAAATTGTTGAGAGTAATTCCTTTAGATCCTGACATTTGTGTATTGTTGATGGAATTTTAATGATTTCTTGCAGATTGGTTCCAACCTAATAAATAAAATAAAAGAAATTAAAAAAAATGGTGTAATCAAAGTATCCTCAAATGGTATAATCAAAGTTCGAATGAGTATTACCTCCGTCAAGAATTTTGCAAAAATAGCATTTCCAAGGTTTGCATGATTCAAGCGCATATTCAAATCTAAAGGTAAAACATGTAGATCCTTCCACAAAATAGAGTGTCTCAATGATGCATTCATAATTTGCTCACGAACTCCTTTGGTTATAACTGGTAAGATTTGTCGAAAGTCTCCACCAAGAACAACAGTGATACCCCCAAATGGCTTTTCACAATCACAAATATCTCGAAGTGTGCGATCAACCGCCTCAACACAATGTCTATGTTGCATAGGAACTTCATTCCAAATTATGAGTTTTGTTTCTCTAAATAATCCAGCCTGTAATGATTGCTTGCTAAACCCACAAACTGAATTTTCCAAGACATCCAATGGAATGGAAAATGTTGAATGTGCAGTGCGACCTCCTACTAATAGCAATGATGCAATTATGGATGAAGCCATAGTAACAACAATATGGCCAAGGCTGCGACATTTTAATGCAATCGTATTGTACAAAAATGTTTTCCCCGTTCCGGCACCCCCATTCAAAAAGAAAATAGTCCCTTTACTTTCAAAGACTGAAGAAGTGATTGCGTTATAAGCAGTTCGTTGTCCATAATTGAGGCGATCAATAGTAATTTGCACATTTGTCTGTTGTGCCTCATTCTGTAGTTGTTGATGTTCGAATATCAATCGGTTACCAACTGTTGCACTCCAATTTGCTATAGGTTGTGGCATGGGCGGGAAGTCAATTAAACTCTTTCTTGATTCTTGAAGCATTTGATTCAAAAGATACAAACCATAATTTTCAATTTGAGCCTCAATTGGGTTAGAAATGGCAAACAATGTACGAAGCTTATGTGCAAGATCATCACAGATATGCATTGAAAATTGATTCCATAATGCATATGGTTGTAGTGGAAAACATTGGGTCAGAATAATACAAAACAATCTCCTCAATTGATATTCGGTTTTCATAACTGCAGCCTCTTTCAAGCACTGTATCCATTCTTCATCATCTTCTAAGAGTCCTCTTGCAACACATGCTTTAAACGTCTCATGCAAAACATTGTTAACTGTACGTAAACATTGAAACGATCTTGGCCCTTTGACAACAGTTAACAACAAATGCAGATAAAATCTTTCACCACAGTTAGGGCTAGCAAAGTACATTCTACCAATTGCATAGCCATGTTCTCTTGGTTTCCATCTATGTTCTGATTTGAGCTAAACAAAATGTTGCGAAAATTCTTGGTAAGTGAATTGACATTCATTTTCATTGGAAGCACAATAATCAAAAAAACCAGTAAGAGTCGATTTTTGTTGGGTAGTTCTAAAAAGAATCATTTCTAATGAGTCATTAGGATTGAAAAGAACACGATGCATTCCAGGTAGATGAAGTGCCAAGCGAACAACTGTTGGCATCTCTGTATGCAAATGATGACTGAATATTCGCCAAGCAGCTTCTGGTGGTCCAATATACCTCGCATTAAGATATTGTTGGATCTCATTAATCAATCCCAAAACCATTATTGTGCGATCATAACCCTTGTAAATATACTTATGTATATACTTAACACATCTCACTCCAGTACAAGCTTCTACATTTATATGACAGTTGAACCGTTTAGAAAGATATGCATTGTATGGTATCACATCCCTGTTATCAACTTCCTGTCCTCTCACAGTATATACTTGACCACTATTGCGACGACGATAGATTGATATCCATCTTGGTCCATAGTTGTTGATTCTGCAAAGGCTTGAGGGTATTTCTTAGTACATCTACCATTTTCCATATATGGTGCTTGGGGATTTCGAGCACCACATGGTCCATGTACCATGCAACACTTGATGGTTTCAAAAAGTGTAGGATCATCTTTTGGATCTGGAAATTCTGCACAAACTAATTTGTCTACTTGAGCACATGTTCGAATTTTGTTTGGACTTTTAAGAAAGAGAAGTGCATGCATATGTGGTAGGCCTCGTTTTTGGAATTCAATTGTAAAAACATGTGCAACTTTATTACCGAACACTTTGTTTGTCTCTATCTCCTTCATCAAACACTTTCTTTTTAGCTCAAAAACACGGGTAATTAAATCAGGACGATCAATAGTTTTTTGGTGTGGTAATAATGTTGAAGTAATTTCTGGCCAATTGGGATTTGCAGTCATGGCGAGAAAAATATCTGGGTGCTAGTTGTATCACGTGAAAGCCATTGAATCTTGAAAGATTTCAAACATATGTCTAGGATTACCATTAAATGAAGATGGCAAAATAAACCTTTGACCAGTTTGATTAGGTCGCAAGTCATCTGGATCAATATTGCTTAAATCTTGGTAAAGTTCAGCTCAAATTTTTTTTTTATTAAGCTTGTAGTACGTCAACCGATTTTTCTCAGTTGCAGCCCAAGCATCTACCAAAAACTCTTGGAATAGTTTTCCACCTCTCAAAATTGTTGCTTACTCTGTAGGTCGCTCAAACAAACGATAACGGTAAAAATCCATTTGAGTAAGTCGATCAGTTGAAGGCCGATCATGATTAACGTCCCACAATTTCAACTCAGGTTCCCATCCGAGCTCACCATATGAGAATAATAAAACATAATGCAATGGCAAATATGCTGGGTGACATTCATTAATTTGCATCAGTTCATTATTTCCCTGTAGATGTAAAACAACATCTCTCATTCTAGTAACCTCAGTTCCATCACCTGGTATTACAATTGCAATCTCATCAACAGTTGGTAGGTTATACTATCGTCGGTCTGTTGCTAAACTGTAGTGAAGATGAGCAGGTAGATTTTGTCCAGGGAAGGCTAATTGATTCAAAATTGCATGAGCCTGGCGAAATTTGTCTACAAATGCATTAACTTGCAACAAACTATCTTGAATAGTTTTGAGAACATCCCTTCGTAAGTGAGGATTTCTACGATTTCGAACTTCTAAAGCTGAATCAGGATCATAAATGTACAACTGAGCATAAGTCGCATCCTGACCTGGCTATGGTAGAAGTGATCCTGTTCGATGTCGCAATTCCCCATGGATAATAAATGGTTTAGGGCCGCTTCCCCTTAGTACTCTTGGATCCAATGTAGCACCAAGACTTATAAAAGCATTGGCTACATTGTATACTCGAGTATAACGTCGAAATAATCTTGCTTGATCATCATCCCCATCATATAATGCTTGAAGCGGTGGAGGGGGTGTCATAAGCAGAGGTAGCCTAGTCTTTCCTTTTGAACAACAAGTTCCAAATAGGGGATGCTTTCGAGATGATTGTGCTAATTTTTCGTCCATCCAATGTAAGGCTGAACAGTATGGACATAACACATCCATCTTGCCGAGAGAATGACGACATGAATTCATGTGTGACTGAGTATTAATCGCAGTACTTATAGTTATATCTTCTAATTCATCATCTGTACATGGATCCTCTTGAAGAAATGTGACTGTAGAATTAGGCCTACAAATATTTGTTGTGCATAAATTAAAATTTATACACATGTAAAAGTAAGAGTATTATTTAAAGAATTAAACATGTTTTACCAATTCCGAACTAAAGATGTACTTTCCATAGAGAACGAACATGTGGATGCATGTGTAACCATTGTTCGTTTTTGTGCCAACGAAGTATCCGCAAGTGTCTTTGTACCCTGTTCCACGCAAGCGTGACTGCGGCGACTCGGTGTTAATGAAGGAAAGTCTTTAACATATGCTCTTAATCTCTCTCGTTCTTGTCGCAAGCGTTGTCCTGATTGATATGTAGAGCATGCATTTTCATTTCTTTCACGTTCTCGTTGTGCATGTTGAGCTAATACAACTCTTGATATAACATAACCATTGGGTCCCTAAAATATGAATATTAAATCATTGGATGCCTAAAATGCAAATATTATCAAGTATCATTTTCCACTGTCCAAAGAAAATACTATTTTCTATTTTTATATCCCCTCTTCCAAAAAAATGCATTATGCTCTCGCCCCATGACTGCCCATAGTTTTATAATAATAATAATAATAATAAAAAAATTGTGTCGTTTTGTTACACTAATAAACAAATTTTCGACCAACTTATGAGAATAATAAACGTTCGACCAACAGATTGTGTGGTTTTGTAACAGCAATGAACAAATGTTCGATTTGCAGATGAGCTTCATAAAGTATCCCCATTTTCTTGTAGGGCTCATGCACTTACAAGAGACACTATATATTCCTTTCTCACTATATATTCCTTCATAAAGTATCCCCTATATATTTCTTTCTTCCTAAGAATATACAAGAGACACTAAAAAATGTGCATAGTTTCAAAAATAAAATACAATTATGGCTAAATAAAATACAATATATGAAGATACAAAAATAAAAAATAAAAAAACTCTACAAAAATCAATAACACCCATACTGCTAAACATGCATTTTCCTTTCGCTTGCCCTTACAATTAGTCACCTTTGTCATTTATAATCTATATAATAAATTGTGTAGTTTTGTTATACAAACAAACAAATGTTCGACCAACTTATGAACTTCATAAAGTAATCCCCATTCACGTAACTGGAAAAAAAAAATTTGTTGCCCATTTTCTCCCTCCTCTCTTTATCTCTTTATCTCAAAATTTCCGCGCACTTACATTGAAAAGTGGTGCAGATTTCCACATATATACATAAGACACTTGAAAAAGTGCACAGTTTAAAAGATAAAAATACAATTATTGTTTAAAATAAACAATTGGACATGCATTTTCAAAAACACTCTACAATTATGGCTTAAAATAAACAATTGTTTATTGTTTAAAATAAACAATTCGACATACAATTATGACTTAAAATACAAACATACGAAAACTAACAATTTAAAAAAAATAAAAACTCTACAAAAACCAGTAAGAACTATACCGCTGGACATGCATTTTCCTTTCCCTTGCCCTTGGAAGCATAAGACACATTTTCTTTTCCCTTCGACATTGCCTTTGCATTTTCCTTTTCCATTGCCTTTAAAAAATAACCAAAGTCTAAGAAATAACCAAAGTATAGAAATAAAAATAAAAATAAAAATGATAAGAAAATGATTTTTGGGCTGACATTAGAAATACGAACGACATTGAAATCATGCTCATCACGAATCACTACACCGACATTTCTTTGTTGAAGAAACTGAACCTATACATACAAAAACAAATAAGTAGCTGATATGTACACAAAATGAAATTTTATAAGACGATGAGTAAAGGGAACGAATATTACAGTTCGTTGTAAGTCTCCATCTAGCTGTAAAAAATGAGGAATTTTTTTTTTTTTTTATAATCAGAACCTATAATACGAAAGTTTTTTTAAAATCTATGTACCAGTTTTTTTTTTAAAAAAGATAACTTACATTATCCATAATGTTAGAGGTCGTTCCAGCTTAGTATTGTCAAAACCTGTAATACAAAAGTTGACTTCAGTAAATACATATTAATCCAATAATACATAATACAAAAGTTAACCTGTAAAGGTTTTGCAATACATAGCTTATGTAAATACAAAAGTTATTTTAATTCACCAAGTGAAACCAAATGAAGCAATCAATAGATACTTAAATGGAATCAAACCTATCGATGACTTAAGCTTTGTTGAATTTAATTGAACTAAAAGAGGTTTAAATGGAACTGCAAAATTTATAAAGTTAATTCATATGACAAACTAATAAAAAATCATCAATCATTTTGAAATCCACAGTTAATTCATATGATAAAATATCTCATTGAAGGAATTAATAAAAAATCACACTGAAAAAAAAAAATCACACATATGACAAACTAATAACCCAACAATCATTTTCCACCACCAAAATGAGTTGTGTTTCCAAGAATGTATTTATTAAAATTAACAAATAACAAAAGATTTGCAATAAATCCACAGTTTGAAAATAATAATTTGATTCCAAACATTTTCAGGTATTGATAACACAATCTGAATCCAAACAACATCAAAAGAAAGTAGTAATGAATCTTACAATTTTTCTTACAAATTAATAAATATTAAAATTGTCCACTATGCCACATCATCCCAACTTGGCAAAGGGTGCAAATGAGTAGAAACATGTATAGTAGTAAAGTCAACAAATATATATTGTTGCACCTGAAGTTGACAAACTCAATCTCACAATTTCAAAAGCTATGAAATTATCTTCTGTAATTTAATAAATTCAAACTCAACCACCTTAATCTCACAATTTCAGAAGCTATGAAATTATCCTCTATTTTTTTCAATAATCAAACACCCAAAAAAATCCCAAAACCAGCCAAGTAAGGACCCAAAAAAGTCAAAAAACCGGCATATTTGACTATCAAAGCCTATTGAAAGTTTATTTAGCAAAGTTGAGAGCTCCATCCACTAAACAACAAGTTATAGACGGTAGACGATAACTCGGAACTTAAAATTATATTTGAAACACATTATCATTAGATTTGAGACCCATTATTCGGAACATATTGAACACATTATATTTGAAACACATTATCATAAAATTAAATCCCACTATATCTCATCACATTTAGACTATAAATCTATATAAATATAACAAATGGCTGGAAATTTTAGAGGTTGATGCAGCTTAGTATTGTCAAAACTTGTAATACAAAAGTGAACTTAACTAAATAAATATTAAATACATGGCATATTTTAATTCACCAAGTCAAACCGAATGAAGCAATCAATAGATACTTAACATATCGATGGCTCCTATATTATTGTTAGGAATCAAACATATCGATGGCTTAAGCTCTACTGAATTGTATTGAAGCTCATTCAAAGAATGAATAAAAAATCACATAGATATGCAGATGCCAAACTAATAACCTACCAATCATTTTTCGCCACCAAATTTTACTAAAATTAAACAATTTATCAAAATGAGTCGTATTTCCAACGAAAACTATCAATAAAACACATCAATCACTTAGTACTTTGCTTCCAAGAATCTATTTATTAAAATTAACAAATAACAAAAGCTTTGCACATCTACATAGTTTTAAAATAATAATTTCACTCCAAACATTAAATAAATAAAAAATAAATCAGTCTATATGAGGACATTTTCAAGGATTGGTAACACAATTTAACTCCAAACAATAACAAAAGAAAATATTAATGAATGTTACCATTTTTCTTAGCAAATGGTGCAAATGAGTAGACACATATGTATTAGCAAAATGTGGAAATATATACTTCTACACCTAAAGTGGACAAAGTGAACCACTAAAGTCAAAAGGCCAACAAATAATTTCATAAAAAATAATTCATCCCACTAGATGGTCAACCACTAAAATGTCTCCAAGATATAACTAAGCTAACATTTTTTTTTCACAGAAAATAGATATGATAAAGAAATATTTCAATGTATATAAGAAAATAACCTTAAAAGATATAAGAATTGACTTTCTAAGATTGTTTCATTTTTGTGAGAAAAAACAAAAAAGAAGCGGAAAAGATAAAAAATAAATTGGTTTATTTAATTTTTTTTCTTCTTCCATAACCTTAATTTATTTTTTGCTTCCTCAATTTAAGAAAAGTTATGATACACTGCTTTAGGCATTGATGAGGCAATTGAAACCATATAAATCCCCAAACATATCTTATGTTTAGCATAGGAAAACGTCTTAACCATGAACAACAATAAATAAAGCCAATCCCAAAAGATATGTTATATTTACCATAAGTCTTAATGGCACTTCCAAACACAATCAGACTGAAATCAAAATTAGGTGAATTCCTGTAACGAAGCTAATTAATTCTAGAACTTGAGATCCAACTGATGCTATCTAAGACCTAGAACACATCTTATAGAAAAGGTAAGAACTGGAACACATCTAAGACATGAAACAAATAATAGAAACCAATATAGTGTATACAAACCAAATTGCTTTAAAAAAAAACAAAAATGTAGTAATACTGTACGATTTCATGCTCATGCTCATCACAAATCAATTATTTAACTTGATAATTTATTAATAAAAAGACTTATTTGTTATGAAATTAGAAATCTTAGGAGGCATAATGTAATTTCTAGAATCACAGAGGGTAATTTGCAATTTAAGTAAACCTCAGGAGGTGTGTTTGTAATTTCTCCTTAATATTATTATATGTAATTTATCCGTAATTTATCCTTAAAAAAAATGTAGTGATACTGTACGATTTCCTGAGCTGATAAATAAAATAAAATAAAAGATTCCCTAGGTTTATTACTAAACAAGATAGAATATTTTCCAAATCTTTACAAACACATATGGAGGCCATTATTGGCCAAAAACAACCCTTTATTGGCCAAACACTGTCCGATTTATTGATTAATCCCCAAAAATTGTTTGACACAAAAATTTCAGATTTATTAAAGCTTGAACAGTATATAATACCACAAATTCAAACCAAAGTATGAATTTAAGAAATCAAACAGTACGATACCACAGTATGAATTTAAAAAATTAACTCATGAATTCTATAAGAGCCTTTTTGTTGAAATAGAAAAATACGAAATGTGGTTTAGATTTCCATACTTACCACATCTGTAAAATTAATTTAACTCCTAATAAAATTAATAAAATTCAAACTAATAATAGATTAATTTAACTCCTAATAGATTAATTTTACAAACTAATAAAATTCAAATGTTATCGAATTTTACAAACTAATAAATTCGAATGTTATCAAAATGCTATACAAACTAATAAACAGGTGTTTTATGCAATAAATAAAACTCAAACTAAGGCCTTGTTTGATTAACAGGTTAATAAAATAGTACCACTAATACTACCAATCAAACATGCCCTAAGTGTCATTCAAGGAGACAAGAAAAAAAAAAAAAAAGATTAATTTAACTCTTATCTATATTGGTTAAATTTGAAACATTAGATAAAAAGTCAAAAACTAATGCAAAAAATAAACCCATTCAACACAAAAAAACATGCCCTAAGAGGCAAATGAAGGTATGTTTATTTTCTTCTTCCAATTTTTCATTTTTTTTATTTAAAAAAAAAAAAAAACGCCCTCTGTTTGGTTGCCTAGAAAGCAGAAACCCACTTCAGTTTGTTAATTAATTGGCCCAGGTTTGGTTAGACGTGGCTTTCTTAGACATGGCTTCTCAATATATATATACATATTGGAATCATACATAAATAGGGAGTTTGGGGTTTGGAATCATATACATACAGGGGGTTTGGGGTTTGGAATCATAAATACAGATATATATATATATATACATATTGGAATCATATGTATAGATATATATACATCCATAATCATATATAAAAATAAAAATAAAAGATTAATTTACCTTGTTTCGATATGAAAGGTCTTAAGGAAGTCCACAATGCTTCAGGCTCAATGCTTCAAACCTGTTGTCAATATTATTGAAACAAAAGATTATTGAAGATTATTAAAGATATCCAAAAATTAAAGATATCGAAACATGCTGGTAACATTCATTAATATTTTGAAAGATTATTGAAACAAAAGATATCCAAAGATAGAAATATAAAAATCAAAGTCCAAGTTTCCATTTTCCCAATTGTTAGCTACTAATTAATGCTTGGTTGGTTGTGTATGAATGACATTTAATAAATCGTAGATGTTATTTGTAAATCAAATTTGAATGTTATCAAAATGCTATACAAACTAATAAACGGGTAGTACCTTTGATTAACAGGTTAATAAAATAGTACCACTATTACTACTAATCAAACATGCCCTAAGTGTCATTCAAGGAGAAAAGAAGAAAAAAAAAAAAAAGATTAATTTAACTCCTATCTAGTTTGGTTAAATTTGTTTGCGAATAGGAAAATTAGCTAAAAACTAACACATAAAATCAACCCATTCTCTCTATTTAAAAAGCCACAAAAAATAAAATTAATAAAAGAAACAATATCACATACATACATACATAAAATACAATTATAGACTTGTATCCAAAGATAGAAATATAAATGCTAAAGGAAAATCAAAACTCAGTTTTTCATTTTCCCCATTATTTGTAAATCAAATTCAAATGTTATCAAAATGCTATACAAACTAATAAAATCAAATGTTATCAAAATGCTATACAAACTAATAAATAGGTGTTTTATGCCCGTGCCTGAATGCTTTATCTAATAAAATTATTATATTACAATTTATGTGTTGCAAAAATGTTAACGACCATAAAAATGTTTTATGAAAAGTGTCTCAAAGTTGTGATCAAACAACCAAAAATGTTTAGGATCAATCAATCGACCAACAAAGGCTAGATGATTTTTCGTAAAACTTTTAAGAGAAATTGTAACGCCCTCAAAAATAATAACATTAATCCCAACAATATAGACATGCTATGATATGTAAAAGGTCCACATCCTTCCATTCACCAGAGTTTATTACAAAAAGTATCACATGTTAACAACAAAAGCAAATGCCCTAAGGGCTTACAGCTTTCCAAGTTAACACTTGGTTACACAAAAGTAGAGTGCTAACTCATTTACACATAAAGCCCTTGGCTTGAATTTACATGTAATACAACAAAAGGAAAGACAACCAAAAAGCCTGTCCACCACTAGCCTCCCAACTAAGTCCTTGGGGGTGGCATGCTACCTGTACCTGAAAATGATGTTCCCATATAGGGTGAGCCACAGCCCAGTAGAAATATACTAAACCAATTATGAACAATGACTAAAAGATTAACAGTTGATAGATGGTCAACACTTTTACATCCATTCATAACATAATACAATTCCAAGACACTTAGGTCTATATTTCCTTTCGTTTCCATTTTCATTCCTTTTACTTGCCATTACATAACTTTGGCTCAGAACCTGGCCAAACATCACACATGAGACAAACACTCATGCCAACACTTTTCATTTCATCAAAGATAAACATAACAGTTATATCAATACTTCCAAAGACCAGCATATACGCTCTGTCAATACATTTCTAGATAAGCATACAAGCTCTATCTACGGAGTTCATCCCCTATCTCCTCCCAACAACATCCGGTTTAGAGGTCCATCCCCTATCTTCCCCTAAACCGTGGAGTACATCCCCTATCTCCTCCAACACAACACAATGCATATAAACAACAATTATATACATCACAAATCAATACAATTAATTATCCAAATTAATTAAACAATGTAATTAGGGCATTCTCCATAATTAACATCACAACCCTTAGGTTCAACTTCCTTAATGTTTCAACATTAATTCCATGTTTCTTTACCAAACATGCTTCTAGGTTTATCATAGATGAAAACCCCCAACTTTTGTAAAATTACACAATGGCCCAAAGTTTCCCAAAATCACACAACAACTTCCAACATATCAAAATGCTAAAATTTAAAGACAAAACTCATAAAGAGGAGTAGGATATCCCTACCTCAAAGGATGAGCTCCAAAGGAGAAGGACCCAAAACCAAAATGCTCCAAACACCAAACTATTCGGATCAAAAAGACGCCCTCGACGATCAACACCCTTTTTGTGAAGACCAAAGGTGAGCAAAACACCCTAGCTAGATCAATACTTAGAGAGAAGTTAAGGTTTTTGAGTGAGAAGCTCTGAAAATGGCGTTTTTGGTAAAGTAAGAAAGAGAAGATAAGTCAAAAAGTGATTTAAAATGCCCAGTCCCACTCAGTTATACGACAGGTCCGCTCGAGCGTAAGCCACTCCGCTCGAGCGTAAAGACACATAAAACATGGTCCGCTCGAGCGCCAAGACACAGACACAAAGTTCGTCCGATCGAGCGTAGATTCCAGTCCGCTCGAGCGCAGGTCTCCCCCTCCCAGAACTCTCACCAAAAACACACTGTCCGCTCGAGCGCAACATCCACGCTCGAGCGCAACCAGCTCGAGCGCACCAAACCCGCTCGAGCGTAGAAACCACACTTGCAGAAGTTTTGCAGGTGCACGAAATACTGGATGGGTGCATTCTCCGCTCGAGCGCCAAAATCCCCGCTCGAGCGTACAAGCAACAACAACCTCTCCGCTCGAGCGTACATACCTCCGCTCGAGCGGACCAGCCAAAACCTGGGCAACTAGACTTGGTTCCTAAGCTCAACCAACCTGTAACAAACCTGCCCAACGCATCCTATAACTCAATTACAAAGCAAGAAATGATGTAAACAAGACAATACTCAACTATCAACATCCACGGACACATGTCCGGATCGCTAAACAACAAGGGGTAAACCCGGGACCGCTATAGAAATTATGTATTATGTAGCATACCCAAACAAATATAGCCCTAAATAGTATATCAAAAAATCATAGAAAGACCACTACATGAAACTTTTGATTGGTTCAAGATAACCTGTGAAAATACAATAAAGAATTCAAATCAAAAGTTACATTAATCACAAATTGTTCTAGGACCATCTCAGCTGAAACAAACATAACTTTTTAGTAATCACTATTAAACTAAAAATAAAACAATCAAATTTAGATGAGTAAACCAAACTAAACCAAACCAAGCCTTAAGTCCCATCAATTAGGATCGATTGCATAAATAAAAATGTACACAATAAAATAATCAATTTCGAATTAGTTTAATAAAAAATAAAAATAAAAAAGCCATTGCCTATTTTGAAGAGTGATTGTGGTCGGCCACCATGACAAACTAAGAAGCCACTTACACACAAATGTAAAAAAATATATTCTTGAAGCCCCAAACAAATTTCTCATGTGTGATGGCATTTTTTGGTGCCCAAAATATTAAAGTGATTTCATGTGGACAATGACACTTTTTACCAAGAAACGTAATATATCTTGTCTATAAGAATAGCACTATCACATTCTCTCTTCTTCTTTTTTCATCTTGTCGCACTCAAATGCCTCTCCAACTCACAAAAAATCATGCAGTGGAATGGAATACATCTATTGATCCTCCACAGTCATTCTATTTTGAGATATTTAGACAGCAAATATTACAAGATTTTGTTTAATAAAGTCAAAAAGCCAACAAATAATTTTATAAAAATAGTACCACTTTGATTAACAGGTTAATAAAATAGTACCATTAATACTATTAATCAAACATGCCCTAAGTGTCCTTGAAGGAGAAAAGGAAATTTTTTTTTTAATTTAACTCCTAATAAAATTAATAAAATTCAAACTAATAATAGATTAATTTAACTCCTAATAGATTAATTTTACAAACTAATAAAATTCAAATGTTTTCGAATGTTACAAACTAATAAAGTCGAATGTTATCAAAATGCTATACAAACTAATAAACATGTGTTTTATGCAATAAATAAAACTCAAACTAAGGCCTTGTTTGATTAATAGGTTAATAAAATAGTACCACTAATACTACCAATCAAACATGCCCTAAGTGTCATTCAAGGAGAAAAGAAAAAAAAAAAAAAAAAACAAAGATTAATTTAACTCCTATCTATATTGGTTAAATTTGAAACATTAGATAAAAAGTCAAAAACTAATACAAAAAATAAACCCATTCAACACAAAAAACATGCCCTAAGAGGCAGAGGAAGGTATGTTTATTTTCTTCTTCCAATTTTTTATTTTTTTTATTAAAAAAAAAAAAGCCCTCTATTTGGTTGCCTAGAAAGCAAAAACCTATTTCAATTTGTTAATTAATTGGCCCAGGTTTTGTTAGACATGACTTTCTTAGACATGATTTCTCAATATATATATACATATTGGAATCATACATAAATAGGGAGTTTGGGGTTTGGAATCATATATATACAGGGGGTTTGGGGTTTGGAATTATATATATATACATATTGGAATCATATGTATAGATATATATACATCCATAATCATATATAAAAATAAAAATAAAAGATTCATTTAACTCCTATCTATATTGGATAAATTTGAAACGTTAGCTAAAAAGTCAAAAATTAATACCAACCCATTCTTTTCTCAACCCACAAAAAATAAACCCATCTAACACAAAAAATGTATGTTTCTTTTCTTTTTCCAATTTCCAATTTTTTTTTTTTTTAAAAAAAACACTCTCTGTTTCGTTATGGTTAGAATTCTCTACTTAGAAAGATCCACTTCAGTCTTCGTTTCAATGATTTTATCAATCAAAAGCTTTTCAAAACCATAGAAAATCAACACCCATTTCCCATTAAAGAATCAAACTCATTTCATAAATCAAAACCATGTGAGAAATCAAACATTTCAAATTAATTTTATAAATGCATATCAGATTGGGATCAAAATGCATAGAAATAAAGCAGAACTCATGGGATACAAATGAAAACACAATCAAAGTAAAGCAGAAATCACAGTACACAGCAAAGGTCCAATAATTCAAACCTTGGTGCCAAAAGGTCCAACTGGATAATTCATCTCCAGAACATTCCTTCCCTAAATGAAAGAATTGGATTAAATTTAAATTCAATTCTCTCTCAAACTATCAAATGTATATGGTATTACACATACGTATCAGACACATGAATTGAACTGAATAAACAATAGGATACCTCGAGTTCGGTCTCAAGTCCTTCACGCTCATGACCTGTAGCAATTAGCATAACATCTGCAACTCTCTTCTTCCCCTTCAGAATAATATTTGCCATCCATCAACAACTAAATGATATTTCGAATCCTTACTCTTCTTTTTTCATCAAATTCAATTAAAATTTTGGTTAAAAACTTAATTTGATAGGAGTACTCCAATCCTTACTATTTTTCCCTTTTTTTTTTCAGCAAACCTTTTTGAAAAATTCCAAACTTATCCTAAAATCGGCTTTAACCATTTTTAATAAAAGAAAACCATCTTCAATCCTTACTCTTTTATAAATTAAAACCATCTTAAAACCCATTTCAAAACCATCTTGAAAACCATCTTGAAAACCATCTTCAAAACCCATTTTAGATCAAGTAACCATAATCGTATCTATATATAAAAGAGTTGATTCAATATTTGGGATATCTGTATTCTCAATATTTGCATTGTCCTCTTAATCATATATAACCAAATGTCATGTGGACTTGCAGTTCAATTTTCAAGTTTTGGCCCAAAAACATAAAACTGATACACTAATATGGAACCAATTAAGGCCATAAATAAGTTGCCCACATCAGAAGTTATTAAATGGGAAGACTTGCAACTTATCATGATTATACCACATGTAAACAGATACATATAATTGTTTTACATATTTGATAATACATTCCGATATGTATTAAAACTTCATAAAATGGATGCTTAAATCTATTCATTAACATGCTCAGATTTAGTGCACATTCATACACATTTATCAAAAGAAACACCACAAAAAAAATGTCAATTCTGTTTATTACTATCAACGATGGCGGCAATGACTTCCATTTTCTCAAATAACTTATACCCCACAATAAAAAAAAATGCTTAGGAATGTGGCAAAGCAGCTTTAAAGATTCAAATGACGTGGAAATTGCATGTTAGAGCAACTCTAATGGTGTGCTTCCCCTTCATGCGAAAGCCAAAATTTGGCAACAACACTTCCAATTCATGTGCTATTTTTTGGTGCCAAATTATAACAATGCCAAAATTTGGTAAGAGCTCATCTCTCTATTATCTAATGACAGAACCCTATTTGTCAACAAAGCCATTGTGATACAAGCTAATTGTTATTATTGTTGTAGTTCTTTTTCAAAGCTAATTGTTGAAGTGTAAGGAAAATTCACCTAAATACAGCTGAACAAACATTAATTAACATGAATTTCAACAAATTCAATTCAAACAACATGAAAATGACACCACATTTTCAACTCAAATTAGACAGTAAAATAATAAAGAAGTGAGAGAAAACAGTGTACATGGCAATTTATCAGTTGAAGAATTTTGATGGGTGTTGCCATCTTTGGGTTTGAAGAACCCTGCCAAATCCATCTTCCTCAACAATTTTAAGAGAAAGAGAGAGAGGAGAGAGAAGAAAATACCTAAATTTAAAGGGTGACCAACGCCGATACATAATCATATATATATATACATCAATCTCTGAAATTATATACAAACATCCATATATAATACGCACAATCGTATCTAATACACACAAATTAAAGTCAGTACACCTTGTTCAAAAAAAAAAAAAAAAAAGTCAGTACACAAATTAGGACAAACTGTTTTAAACTAAGATCAGAAGAAAAAAATTGTCTTAAAATGGCTTATTCACACAAATTATCTTAATAAAACATAAAAAAAAAAATAATAACAAATGCGAGCCAGAACCAATATTGTCTAAAACAGAATATAAATACAGATGAAGCCCATTACTTCTGTTATTTCAAAGAATTTGAATTTATAAACTCCAAACTGTCAAAACTAAGTTAAAATACTGACACTATGAAAATCATATTCTTAATTCAATCCAAATCTCCATACCAACTGTCATAAATATATGCATTGATGATGATACATGTTTTCTTCTAACTGGGCTTAACAGAACTAACAAAATCATGTAAATTAATGATACAGAAAGATGGAAGAAAAAAAAAAAGTTGTTCACGATTTATAGACATGAAACCATAATCAACAATATGACATGGTAATAAATAAAACAAAAGAAACAAAATCTGATTCAAACATAAATTCAAATAAAGAGATAATTTGTCCTCTTAATTTCTAAAAGTACACAACAGATACCATAATACATATAGAATAAAAAAATATGTTTAGATATTGATATAGATAGATGACGAACAGAGTTGGAATGACACGACCTACGAAATTCTCTAAACAAATTATAGATTGACTGCGAACTCATGCTGCTGTGCATTATACAAATACACTATTTGGTTATCCAAAAGACTAAATTAAAACCAATTCAAGCAAATCATAAGAAATAAATTACATACGTGAGTTTGTAGTTTACAGAAACTAAAAACAAAGTGTAAAATTGTTCAACCAGAAAACTCAAAATCTGATTGTAATAAACAATATACCAGGGTACTGAATTTTATCAGATGTCATTAATAATTACACAGACTAAAGACTCGAAGTAACTGAAATATTATTTTGGGTAAAAGCCATCAATTTATATATAATACACATAATCTCTATATATAATACACACAAATGCGTATATATACATACATCCATCTCTGAATCTCCCATATCTCTGATCTCTTTTGCAGTGGCTTCGTCAATATTGAAGGGGGTTTGGGGCTACCACTGTTGATGACGATTGGGATAGTGGAGAGAGAGAGGGAGAGAGGAAGAGAGAAGATGAAGAGACTAATAAGGGGTTCGATCGTTGGCGTTGGGCTCCGACAGGGAAGCACGTCGATGGAGGTAGAGAGAGAGAGAGAGAGAGAGAGAGAGAGGTTGTCTTTTTGAAATCAGAAAGAAAGAGATGAGAGTGTCTGTGAGAGAGAGGTGTGCGCAGAAAATGGTCCATATTTTGGACCAAAAAAAGAGGGAGACATTGTGAGCCATTAGATTGAATTCAAACTAATGGTCTATATTTGGACAAAGGGATAAAAGTCACATCTGAATTCAAAACCTGAGCTTCCTTGTTATATAGATATTGCATGTAATACCCCTTTGTAATATGAACTCTGATGAATGAAGTATATCACTTTATTGTGTTTATGGATTTGATGAATGGTTTAATGATATCTTATTCTGAGGGCGTTACACCAATGATCTCGATTTGGCTTGCTAGTAAATCTGCTAAGTACTCCAACAACATATGCAATGTTAAGTCTAGTACAGTCAGTAGCATATCTCAAACTATCAATCATGCTAGCATATACCTTTTGATTAATCATTTCTTTTTCATTTGTTATAACAAATAAATGTATGCTTGTATCAAAAGGAGTAGCAACATGTTTATAGTCTAAAAAGTTATATTTCTTTAAAATTTTCTCAACATAATGCGACTGATCAAGAAAAATGCCATCATTAGTCTTCGGTAATTTTAATTCCCAAAATAAAATTGGCTTCACCAAGATCTTTCATATCAAAGTGGCTATTAAGCATATTTTTAGTCTCATTTATAATATGCAAATTAGAGCTAAAGATAAGTAGGTCATCCACATATAGGCTAATAATCACATATGCATTCTCATAAGTTTTATAATATAAGCACTTATCACATTCATTAGTCTTATAGCCATTTTCAAGCATGCAGGAATCAAATTTCTCATGCCACTATTTAGGAGCTTGTTTTAAATCATAAAGGGATTTAGTTACCTTACATACCTTATTTTCTTGGCCAGGCTCCACAAGCCCTCGGGTTGGTCCATGTAAATCTCCTCATCTAGATCTCCATTTAAAAATGCTATTTTCACATCCATTTGATGAATTTTTAAATCATGAATTGCAGTCACTGCTATCAACAGTCTAATAGATGTAACTCTAGTAACCGAAGAAAAAGTATCTATAGCGATCCCGGGTTTTACCCCTTGTTGTACAGTGGTCCGGACTTGAGTCCGTGGACATTAGCAGTTGTTATTTTCTTGTTTACATCCTTTCCCACTTTGTTTTGAGTTATAGGATGTGTTGGGCAGGTTTGTTACAGGTTGGTTGTGTTTGGGAGCCAAGTGTTGCTGCCCAGAATTCTGGGCCTACGCTCAAGCGAGGAGTTTGTCGCTCGAGCGAGCTCTGTGTTTTGGTCCTTCACTTGAGCCAAGGTTTGGTCGCTCGAGCGAGATGTGTGTTTTGTGTCTGGTGGGTCGAGCCAGAGTGGCTTTGCTCGAGCAAGCGATTGCGTCTGGTTCTGGACCTGAAAGTTGCATTTCGTCGCTCGAGCGAGCTTTTCTTCGCTCGATCGGTCTGGTTTTTCTTCACTCGAGCGAGCGTTCCGTCGCTCGAGCGTGCGTCTGGTTGCAGACCTGAAGGTTCAAGTTGTTGGCTCGAGCGAGAAGTTTGTGGCTCGAGCAAGCTTTTAGGTTGTTGGCTCGAGTGAGATTTTCTTGGCTCGAGCGAGGTTTTCTGTGTCTGGTCGCTCGAGCGACCAAGTCTTCGCTCAAGCGAGCCTGTTTTATATCAGCGGGCAGCAGCGATTTTAAACATAACTTTTTTACTCCCTTCTCTTTCCAAACCCTAGATCTGAGACCCTTTCTCTCTAAACTTACTCTCTCTCTAAGATCTGATCTCTCTAAAGTGTGAATCTATCTTAGGGCCTTTGTTAAAAAGATAGAGGGTGTTGAGAGCTTTGTTTTAGTCTGAAAAAGTTGGGATTTGGAGCACGTTGGGTTTTGGTCTTCATCTCATTTTGAGCTCAAACTTCGAGGTAGGGATACCCTACTCCTCTTTATGAGTTTTGTCTTTGAATTTTAGCTTTTTGATACGTTGGGTGTTGTTGGGTAATTTTGAGAAAGTTTGGGTCTTTTGTGCAATTTTACAGAAGTTGGGATTTTGTTTATAATAAACCTAAATGCAAGTTTGATATAAAAAGATGAGATAGATGATGGATTATGGATGAAAATGAAACCTTAGGGTTGTTTTGTTAATTATGGGAATTTGCCCTAATTGTTTTAATTAATTAATATATATAATTGATTAAAGGAAATGAGGTATTGAATTAGAAATGTTGGGATTTGGAATGTATGGGATTAAAGGGTGTAGTTGGATTAATTATCACTCACCAAAATCGAAATGTTGATATATTATCCGTTTTGTGCATTTATTTTCTGTTTAGAAATAACTGCTTTGGGCTATCGGTGGAAGATAGTCTTGATTGTTGTAGACAATGCATGATGATTAGGCAAACGAGAACTAATCAATGGAATGTGTCATGGAGCATGACGGTTAATAGAATACATTAACTTTATGTATTGGTTGATTGTGTATAGAACCATTGTGTTTATATGCATTGTGTGTAGAGGAGGAGATGTGGGATGTACTATAGCGATCCCGGTTTCCCTTTTCTTTATTTGTTATATCCGGACTTAGGTTCCGTGGAGCTGGTTGTTGAGAGTATGTTGTTTGCATCCTTTACTCCTTATATTGAGTCTTGGGTTGTGTTGGGAAGATTTGGAGTAGGTTGGTTGAGCTTAGGAACCACGTCTAGTTGCCCAGATTTTGGCTTGTCCGCTCGAGCGGGGGTTTGGGCGCTCGAGCGGGGAATACACCCATCCAGTATTTCCTGTGTAGTGTTGGACGCTCGAGCGGGGTATTGGCCGCTCGAGCGGGAGGTTGTGAGTGACGCTCGAGCGGGGAGTTGGGCGCTCGAGTGGGGACCTGTCTGCAAAAACTTCTGGGAGTGTGCATCCGCCACTCGAGCGGGAGTCTGTGAGTGGCGCTCGAGCGGGGTTTTCCACGCTCGAGCGGGGCGACGGATATAAAAGGGCGAGATCCGACTTTCTGGACCATTTTTCATCTCCCTCTTGATTCTAAAACCCTAAAACCGTTTTCTCTCTCTCCCTACACACCTTCTCTCTTAGGTTTGATCTACTTAGAGTGAGTTTCTAACCTAGATCCTTTATTAAAAAGATAGAGTGAGTCGAGGGCTTCGTTTTAATCTGAACAATTCTTGGTTTGGAGCACTTTGGATTTTGGATCATCATCTCTATCTTCTCCATTCGAGTTCTTTGCTTCGAGGTAGGGATTTCCTACTCCATGTTATACGTTTTGTTCTAAGTTTTAGTATTTTGATATGTTGGGGGTAGTTGGGTAATTTTGGTAGAAACCCTAGGGGTTGAAATAAATTAATTTGTATAATTAATTTAGGGAAAACTGTGAAATTGGGTAAATTCATGAAATTGGGGAAATTAGTGATTTAATGATGTAATTGGGTAGTTTAAATACTTGCCTATGAGAATGTTGAATTTACATTTGTTGATATATTTATTTCTTGTTTAGAAATAACTGTTTTGGGCTATCGGTGGAGGATAGCTATGATTGTTGTAGATATTGCATGTGGATTAGGGAAAACTGAACCTAATTACATTGGTTAAGTCATTTATGTTGACTATTGAATTAATATAGAAAATACGTATATTGATTGAGCATTGCATTTGCATTTGCATATTGTGTGGGAGGAGATAGGGGATGTACTCCACGGTTTAGGGGAAGATAGGGGATGGACCTCTAAACCGGATTTTGTTTGGGAGGAGATAGGGGATGGACTCCATTAGCATCACTATTATGTGTGCTTATTGATATTGAAGTGTTTTTACACGTTGTTGATACAGCACTAAAATGTGTATCAAACGGAAGTATGAAGTGTTTTGATATGAGCTTGAGTCTCATTTGTATTGTTGATATTGGAAGTAATGTGAATATGATATATAGTTCACTGTTGTATGTTTGGCCAGGTTCTGAGCCATATTGATAATAATGGAAAATGAAACGAGTCTTAGACATTAGTGTCATAGGACTGTTTATTGATTTAGTAGAGTATCTTGGTTAACCATCTATTGAATGCTATTGCTTTATTCAAGGCTTATATGTGGTTTAGTATATTTCTACTGGGCTGTGGCTCACCCTATAAGGGAACATCATTTTCAGGTTCAGGTGATAAGCTGCCTCCAAGGACTTAGCTTGGGAGGATTTGGACTTGAAGACTTGTCTTTAGTTTATCTATTTTATTTGAGATTTCATGTAAACATTCAAGCCAAGGGCTTAATTTATGGTTAAGTTAGAACTCATATTTTTGTGTCCAAGTGTTGGTTTGGAAAGATGTAAGCCCGTTGGGCATTTACTTTGATGTGCTCTGATGAATGGGATAATATATTGTTTTCTTTTAAATACTGCATGTCAGTGATATTTATATAATGGGTTAAATTTGAGGGTGTTACAACTTGGTATCAGAGCGTACCGGGTTTGAATACTTTGGGTACGTGGGAAGTGATTAGTATCACATTGGGTTTGTCTCGTTTGATAGAGACTTAGTGTACTGTTGTATGCTTATTTGATAACATGTTTATGTGATTATGTGGGTATGGAACGTAGTTTCTAGGATAATGATTGGACCCTTGAGTTTCTAGTAGTCTTGTTGGAAAGGCACTTGATCACTACTGCTTCCAACCGGAACTATAGTAATACTTTGGGACTATCATTATCCGGGAATGAAATTCGTAGGTGCTTATGTGATTATGTGCTTACGTGGAATGAATTATTGTTGTCCAATGCATTAGGACGAGAGTGTTTAGTTTCAGCACATTTATTAATGTGCTAACGTCTTTGTTTCTTGTATTAGGATGTCAGGGCGAGGACGAGGACGCGGTAGGCGTGGTAGGCCGGGTAGGCAGGAAGTGCCTGTGCCAGAGGAGATTCCAGTAGTACAGGAGATTCTGGCAGTGCAGGAGGGTGTTGGTCAGGCCAATGTGGCCGAGCCAGTAGGCCAGCAGGCTATGGGCGTTTTAGCCCGAGAGATAGCAGGGGCATTCAGGGAATCAGTTGGCATTCTGAGGGCTGCGAACCCAGCCCAAGTTGTTGTTACAGATGCGGGACCTTCTTTTCTGAAGAGGGAGTTCTTCCGGTCCAATCCGGACGAATTTTTAGGTGATCCTAAAGAGCCGCTTAAGGCAGATGAATGGCTCGAATAGACAACGAAGACGTTTGAGATGCTTGGCATCGAAGACGAGGGGTTGAAGGTGACATTGGCATCTTTCCAGCTGAAGGGGGATGCGGGTCAGTGGTGGAAGTTCACCAAAGGTCGTATAGGAGGTACATGGGAGGCTTTCGTGAATGCTTTCCAGGAAAGGTTCTTATCTTCGGCAGTAAGGGGAAGCTGCGAGATTAGTTTTGCCAGCTTAAGCAGAACAGTTTGTCAGTGGCCGAGTTTGAGGCCTCATTCACTAGTTTGTCCAGGTTTGCACCTGAGTTAGTGGCGTCTGAGGAACGCCGTTGCATTGAGTTTGAGAAGAAGTTGAGGCGTGGCCTCAAGCTGAGAGTTGTAGGGTCTATGATTCGGGATTATGGGCGTCTAGTGGATGCTGCAGCCCATACTGAGATCATGATGCAGGAGGAAGAAGAAGGGTAGAAAGGCTCCAAGAGGAGTCGGGATGGCCAGAGTGACGGCAGGAGACAGAAAGGTTTCACTCCTCAGCAGTCTCAGGGTAGCTTTTCTAGATCGACTTTTCCTGTGCCGAGTGTTAGTTCGGGGAAAGGCAGCCAGGGAGACATTACCTGTTTCAAGTGTGGCCAGCTGGGCCACAAGTCTCCAGTTTGTCCTCAAAGGGGAGGAGTGCAGAGAGCAGCATCATCTTCGGCTCGATCTCAGAGTCAGAGTCAGGGTAGAGGCCAGCCGCTCACTTGTTTTCAGTGCGGTCAGCCAGGGCATATGAAGAGGTATTGCCCGCAGTTGGGTGGCACACCTAGTGCATCAAGTTTGAGGCAGACTCAGGGTCAGCAGCCAGCTCAGTCGGGTCAGGCCTCGAGGGCCAATCAGGGGGCTTCATCGTCCCAGTCGGTTCAGCAGTCGTATGCTCCTAGGGGTGAGCAGGTTGATCAGAGGTCATCTGGGCGCGTGTATGCTGTTATCGCGCAGGATCTGGTACCGGCTCGATCTGTTGTGAGAGGTACCTTCTTGTTCTGCAACTCGGTTGCTAATGTTTTGATTGATACGGGTGCATCTCATTCCTTTGTGTCTGCTGCATTTGCATCTGTTTTGGAGTTGGAGTTAGCTCAGTTAGCGTCTCCTATCTGTGTAGTGTCACCTCTTGGGGGTGAATTGATCTTGAAACAAGGTGTTAGGGGTTGTGATATAGAGGTCGATGATCATAGAATCCCATTTTCTTTTGTAGTTATGCCTATGAAAGGCTTTGATGTTATTTTGGGTATGGACTGGTTATCGTCATACCGGGCAGTTATTGATTGCTACCGTCAGAGGGTCACTTGTTGTACCGTTAGCGGTGAGTGTTTCCATTTTCTGGGGGACCGGGTTGGTAGTGTTTTGCCATCGGAATATGTTTCACAAGGGCGGAGTGAGCTTAGTGGTCTACTTGCTAATCTTTTGATTAGTGAGGTTGATGAGGTTCCGATTGTGTTGCCAAGGGTGGTTTGTGAGTACCCGGACGTCTTTCCCGAAGATCTTGTTGGTTTGCCACCGCATCGAGAGATTGAGTTCTCTATTGACCTAGTGCCCGGTACGGCACCAATTTCTATGGCACCTTATCGTTTTGCCCCAGCCGAGTTAGTTGAGTTGAAGATTCCGCTCCAGGAGTTGTTAGATAAGGGCTATATCCGTCCTAGTGTTTCACCGTGGGAAGCGCTAGCCCTGTTTGTTAAAAAGAAAGGTGGTGCTTTGAGACTTTGTATAGACTACCGGAAGTTGAATCGGGTGACGGTTAAGAACAAGTACCCTATGCCTCGTATAGATGATCTGTTTGACCAGTTGAAGGGTTCCCGTTGTTTCTCTAAGATAGACTTGAGATCGGGTTATCATCAGTTGAGAGTCAGGGAGGAGGATATTCCAAAGACGGCATTCCGTACGCGGTATGGCCACTATGAGTTTCTGGTGATGCCATTTGGGCTCACCAATGCACCTGCTGTATTTATGGATTTGATGAACCGGATCTTCCGGGAATTCTTAGATCATTTTGTAGTCGTTTTCGTAGACGACATTCTTATCTATTCACCGTCAGAGGAGGAGCACAAGGAACACTTGAGAGTGGTGCTTGAGTTACTTAGAGCCCATAAGCTTTATGCTAAGTTTGGGAAATGTGAGTTCTGGCTAGAAAAGGTCAAGTTCTTAGGCCATGTAGTTTCTGGGGAAGGGGTGTCTGTTGATACATCCAAGACTGAGGCAGTGCAAGATTGGGCACAGCCTAAGAATGTATTTGAGATCCGCAGTTTTCTGGGGTTAGCTGGGTATTATCGCCGGTTTGTGAAGAATTTCTCCAGGTTAGCTTCGCCTTTGACTAGATTGACTCGGAAGGGGGTCAAGTTTGTATGGAGTGAGACTTGTGAAAAGTCGTTCCAGGAGTTGAAAGTTAGACTGACCACCGCTCCAGTATTGATTATTCCGGAGAGAGGGTTAGGTTATGCAGTCTATTGTGACGCTTCATGAAAGGGTCTGGGTTGTGTGCTAATGCAAGAAGGGAAGGTGGTTGCCTATGGTTCACGTCAATTGAAAATTCACGAGCAGAATTACCCTACGCATGATCTAGAGTTAGCAGCTGTGATATTTGCCTTGAAGATTTGGAGGCATTATCTTTATGGTGAGAAGTTCGAGGTATTCTCGGATCATAAGAGTCTGAAATATCTGTTTACATAGAAAGACTTGAATTTGAGGCAGAGGAGGTGGATGGAGTTCATAGAGGATTATGACTTCGAGTTGCATTATCATCCGGGAAAGGCCAATGTGGTGGCCGATGCCCTTAGCAGGAAACCTGTTGGTGACATAGCTAGTATAGCCATCCGAGAGTGGGAGATGTTGGGTGCACTTGGAGAATTTGATTTGCTTCTGAGCGAATCCGTTGAGGCTGCGGCCTTGTTTTCTGTTGTTGCGCAGCCTACACTTGTGACTCGAGTGTTAGAGGCTCAGAGGGGTGACCTTGAGGTGGAATCCCTTCGGGAGAAGATCTCCAGTGGGAAGGTTGAGAAGGGTTTGGCAGTGTATCCTGACCTGAGTGTGAGATACCGAGATCGTCTGTTTGTGCCGGAGTCTTGCCGAGAGGAGGTACTCTGAGAGTTTCATCATTCGCGCCTTGCGGTGCATCCAGGAGGTACTAAGATGTATCGGGATTTGGGGCGCCAGTTTTGGTGGAGGGGTATGAAGAGAGATGTGGCAGCTTTTGTGTCTAAGTGCCTTACTTGTCAGCAAGTGAAGGCCGAACATCAGAGGCCAGCGGGTTTGTTGTAACCCTTGCCTATTGCCGAGTGGAAGTGGGAGCATGTCACTATGGACTTCGTTGTAGGTCTTCCAAGGACTCAGCGGGGTAGTGATGCTATTTGGGTGGTTGTAGATCGGTTGACTAAGTCGGCGCACTTCATTCCTATGCGTGTGAGAGATTCGGTAGATCATCTTGCCGACTTGTACATTCGGGACATAGTGAGGTTGCACGGGGTCCCAGTGACGATTGTCTCAGATAGAGATCCCCGTTTTACTGCTAGGTTGTGGCAGAGTTTGCAGAGTGCCTTAGGCACTAAGTTGACCTTTAGCACGGCTTATCATCCTCAGACTGACGGGCAGTCTGAGCGTACTATTCAGATCCTTGAGGATATGCTTCGGGGTTGTATTCTAGACTTTAGTGGGTCGTGGGAGAGGCACTTGCCGTTGGTGGAGTTTGCCTACAACAACAGTTTCCAGTCTAGTATCGGTATGGCACCATTTGAGGCCTTGTATGGCCGACCGTGTAGGTCTCCAGTTTGTTGGGCCGAGGTGGGTGATGCACCTTTGTTGGGTCCGGAGTTAGTGAAGGAAACGACGGAGAAAGTTGAACTTATCCGTAGGCGGCTTGTTACAGCTCAGAGTCGTCATAAATCTTATGCCGACCGTAGGAGGAGACCTTTGGAGTTCGAGGTAGGTGATCATGTCTTTCTGAAAATATCACCTAGGCGAGGTTTGATGAGGTTTGGGAAGAGTGGGAAGTTATCCCCTCGGTTTATTGGACCTTTTGAGATCCTTGAGAGAATTGGCGAGGCTGCTTATCGTCTAGCTTTGCCACCACAGTTATCCGGAGTTCATGATGTGTTTCATGTAAGTATGCTTCAGAAGTATGAGCCGGATCCATCACATGTGTTGGATTGGACTGATTTAGTGGTTGATGAGGATGTCTCATATGAGGAAAGACCGATTCGAGTCTTGGATAGACGGGATCAAGTTTTGCGAGGCAAGACCATCCCTTTGGTAAAAGTTTTGTGGAAACATCACGGGGTGGAGGAAGCCACTTGGGAACGTGAGTTAGAGGTCCGAGAGAAATATCCGGATCTGTTTGTAGATGCTTGAGCATATGTTGTTTATTTTGTTGTAATATTGAACCTTAAGTGTATTGAATATAACTTAGGTTGTGAAACATAGTTTATGTTTTGGGTGGATGGAAGTATTTTGAAACTTGACTCATAATGGCAGTTTAATGGAACATTGCGTATGTTGAAAATATTGTTGAATTGAAAGGAAATGCATGTTGATAATGCAAATTGAAATATATGTTGTTTTATATATTGTGAGATGCCTCTTGATAAGAGATGGAATGACCTGTATTGAGTCAGATTGTTTAAATATTGAAATGTCATATTGTTGGAAATTGAGGAAAACCTGTTTTTTTTTTAAAAACTTATGCGTAATTTCGGGGACGAAATTCTTTAAGGGGGGGAGGTTATAGCGATCCCGGTTTCCCTTTTCTTTATTTGTTATATCCGGACTTAGGTTCCGTGGAGCTGGTTGTTGAGAGTATGTTGTTTGCATCCTTTACTCCTTATATTGAGTCTTGGGTTGTGTTGGGAAGATTTGGAGTAGGTTGGTTGAGCTTAGGAACCACGTCTAGTTGCCCAGATTTTGGCTTGTTCGCTCGAGCGGGGGTTTGGGCGCTCAAGCAGGGAATACACCCATCCAGTATTTCCTGTGTAGTGTTGGACGCTCGAGCGGGGTATTGGCCGCTCGAGCGGGAGGTTGTGAGTGACGCTCGAGCGGGGAGTTGGGCGCTCGAGCGGGGACCTGTCTGCAAAAACTTCTGGGAGTGTGCATCCGCCGCTCGAGCGGGAGTTTAGCCGCTCGAGCGGGAGTCTATGAGTGGCGCTCGAGCGGGGTTTTCCACGCTCGAGCGGGGCGACGGATATAAAAGGGCGAGATCCGACTTTCTGGACCATTTTTCATCTCCCTCTTGATTCTAAAACCCTAAAACCGTTTTCTCTCTCTCCCTACACACCTTCTCTCTTAGGTTTGATCTACTTAGAGTGAGTTTCTAACCTAGATCCTTTATTAAAAAGATAGAGTGAGTCGAGGGCTTCGTTTTAATCTGAACAATTCTTGGTTTGGAGCACTTTGGATTTTGGATCATCATCTCTATCTTCTCCATTCGAGTTCTTTGCTTCGAGGTAGGGATTTCCTACTCCATGTTATACGTTTTGTTCTAAGTTTTAGTATTTTGATATGTTGGGGGTAGTTGGGTAATTTTGGTAGAAACCCTAGGGGTTGAAATAAATTAATTTGTATAATTAATTTAGGGAAAACTGTGAAATTGGGTAAATTCATGAAATTGGGGAAATTAGTGATTTAATGATGTAATTGGGTAGTTTAAATACTTGCCTATGAGAATGTTGAATTTACATTTGTTGATATATTTATTTCTTGTTTAGAAATAACTGTTTTGGGCTATCGGTGGAGGATAGCTATGATTGTTGTAGATATTGCATGTGGATTCAGTCATTTATGTTGACTATTGAATTAATATAGAAAATACGTATATTGATTGAGCATTGCATTTGCATTTGCATATTGGTGTGGGAGGAGATAGGGGATGTACTCCACGGTTTAGGGGAAGATAGGGGATGGACCTCTAAACCGGATTTTGTTTGGGAGGAGATAGGGGATGGACTCCATTAGCATCACTATTATGTGTGCTTATTGATATTGAAGTGTTTTTACACGTTGTTGATACAGCACTAAAATGTGTATCAAACGGAAGTATGAAGTGTTTTGATATGAGCTTGAGTCTCATTTGTATTGTTGATATTGGAAGTAATGTGAATATGATATATAGTTCACTGTTGTATGTTTGGCCAGGTTCTGAGCCATATTGATAATAATGGAAAATGAAACGAGTCTTAGACATTAGTGTCATAGGACTGTTTATTGATTTAGTAGAGTATCTTGGTTAACCATCTATTGAATGCTATTGCTTTATTCAAGGCTTATATGTGGTTTAGTATATTTCTACTGGGCTGTGGCTCACCCTATAAGGGAACATCATTTTCAGGTTCAGGTGATAAGCTGCCTCCAAGGACTTAGCTTGGGAGGATTTGGACTTGAAGACTTGTCTTTAGTTTATCTATTTTATTTGAGATTTCATGTAAACATTCAAGCCAAGGGCTTAATTTATGGTTGAGTTAGAACTCATATTTTTGTGTCCAAGTGTTGGCTTGGAAAGATGTAAGCCCGTTGGGCATTTACTTTGATGTGCTCTGATGAATGGGATAATATATTGTTTTCTTTTAAATACTGCATGTCAGTGATATTTATATAATAGGTTAAATTTGAGGGTGTTACATGTACTCCGCGGTTTAGGGGAAGATGGGGGATGTACCTCTAAATCGTGATAGCGTTGGGAGGAGATAGGGGATGAACTCCGTAGATATAGCTCATATGCTTATCTTTGAGAAGTGCAGACAGAGCTCATATGCTTATCTAGAGAAGTGTAGATATAGTTCATATGCTTATCTTTGGTTGTATGATATAGTTCTTATACTTATCTGTCGAGATGTTGATATAGCTAATGTGCTTATCTGTTGATGTATTGATTTAGCTGGTATGCTTATCTACTGAAAATGGAAAATGAAAAGTAACATAGACTTGTAAGCCATGTAACAGTAATGTGATATAAGTGGATGTATCAGTGTTGACCATCTATTAACTGCTAACCTTTTAGTCATTGTTCATAGCTGGTTTAGTGTATTTCTACTGGGCTGTGGCTCACCCTATATGGGAACATCATTTTCAGGTACAGGTAGCATGCCACCTCCAAGAACATAACTTGGGAGGCTAGAGGCTGTCAGACTTTTTTGGATATCGTTTTGCTTTTGATGTCTTACATGTAAATTCAAGCCTAGGGCTTAATGTGTATATGAGTTAGTACTCATTTCTTGTAACCAAGTGTTGGCTTGGAAAGTTGTAAGCCCATGGGGCGTTTACTTTTGTTGTCAACATGTAATACTTTTTGTAAGGAAATACTCTGATGAATAGAAGGATGTTGATCTTATATATATATATGCATGTCAATATTGTTGAGTTTATTGTTATTATTTTGAGGACGTGACAGTATCAAAGAAATCAAGATCAACTTGTTGCTTAAAAACCTTTAGCGACAAGTCTCGCTTTATATTTGTCTATAGTTCCAGCTGGTTTAAGTTTTTTATGAAGGAGCCATTTACACCCAATAGTTTTACAATCTGGAGGTAAATCCACTAGCTTCCATGTTTTGTTTGAAAGTAATGAATCTATCTCACCATTTACAGCCTCTCTCCAGAAAATAGTATCAAGTGATGATAAAGTTTCTTGCACCGTAAGAGAAATTTCTTCCATATTGTAAAGATAATAGTCAAGGCCAAAATCTTTTTCAACTCTAGCTTGTTTACTTCTCCTTGGTTGGATTTGAGAATTTTCTTGTTCTTGAAAAACTTGAGATGGAGTAGAGCAGCTAGGCATGGATAAAATATTTTCAGAAATTATTTGACATCCACTATTTCTAGATTTAAAAAGAAATTTATTTTCATGAAAAATAGAATCACCTAATTCAAAAATAATATTATTTTGCATATTAAAAAATCTATAAGCTGTATTATGCAACGCATATCCAAGAAAAACACAAGTGGTAGCTCGTTTACCCCAATTTAGGTAATTTAAGATCCGTAAACCTCACAAAAACTAAACAACCCCAAACCCTTAAATAACCTAGATTTGGTTTATACTCCCGCTACAACTCATAAGATACAATTTTAGTATTTTTGTGTGGCACTCTATTTATCACATGGCAAGCTGTCAAAATCGCTTCGCCCCAAAGATTTGAGGGAGCACCTGAATCAACAAGTATATCATTCGTCAAATCAATTAACGTTCTATTTTTTCTTTTAGCTATGCCATTAAATGAAGGTGAATATGGTGGAGTAGTCTCATAAATAATTCCCAATGGCTGAACAAAAGAGTTGAATCTAAGAGATTCATACTTCCGGCTTCTATCACTTCTAATTCTCTTAATTTTTTTACTGAATTGATTTTCCATTTCAAGAAGAAATTCTTTAAATTTCTCGAAAGCGTCACTTTTATTTTTTAATAAATATACGTTTGTGTATTTTGAAAAATCATCAATAAAAGTGAAAAAATATCAGTTACCACCACGAGTTTAAAATTCCTTCAAACTCACACAAATCAGTATGAAATAATTCTAGCAATTTGATATTTTTCTCAACACTTTTATAAGGCCTTTTGGTAATTTTTGCTTTACTGCAAACTTCACATTTCTTACAATTTTTTTCACTTTAGGAATTAATCCTAAACTACTCATGATTTTCACATATTTACTGTTAATATGACACAAGCGAGCATGCCAAAAATTAATAGAAGACAATATATAAATGAAACGAAGTTTATCTTTGTAGTGGAATTATCATTACGCTCTTATGTTATTAATGCATCTTGGCCTCTAGTCTCCTCTTCGACTTGGATGCGAAGTGATCAACGCCTCTAAGGAAGTCTCTTTTTGTTTGTGGTGCATGCTCTTTTGGAATTCTCTCCAAAATGGCAATAACTTGTCAACAAGTCCTGCAACTATCAAGTTGTCACACAATCTTGATGCTTTCAGATCTTACTTCTGTAACTATTATTTGGAAATCTTATGCTTGCTCCACAACAAATTTTCCATCCACCATTTGAAAGCTAAAAAATCAACTAGCTGCATACTTTTTTGCTCCTGCCTCTTTAGTATCATACTTAGTCTGTAAAGCTTTCCAAATTTTCTTTGCGAAAGTGTAAGTTGGTGTCATAGTAATCATAAAATTGATCAGCAAAAAAATTTAAGAGATAAAAACGACATTTATACTCATATGTATTTTATGAAGCCATTTTTGCTTCATAAGCCACTTTTGCTTCATCATTCATCGCCTCGGTTGAGATTTTGTTTGGGTTCTTCTCATTAAGAACATAGGCACCCTTCAAAAGGCTGAGGTAAAAAAGAACTTTTCCTTTCCATCTCTTAAAATGATCTCCCTTGAACTTAAAAGGCTTGTTGAGATCTCTAATTCCGTCATTAATTTTTTTCTGGTACTTGTTCTATTTTGATCTCCTTAAAATTGTTAGTGAAAATACCAAAAGAATTATATTTTATTGATAAATAATGTAAGAAAATGAGATACAAATAGATCAGGCTGAGGCACAAATATTTCGTTTTCTTTAAGGAGATCAAGCCTATTGCGGTAGGAAGAACCAAAATACCGATGCAGTAGTCACTAAACTATAACTTGTCCACCTCTAGGATACAACAGCACGACCACTTGTCATATGGTTCAAGCAACTCTGCACAAGATGGTAAACCCAAAGCTTCACCAAGAAAAAAACACCATTCTTTGGCTAGTAATCTCTCAAGTATAGAAAAATAGTTTGTGTAGAAAAGAGTGGATAAGAGGAATAGGCCACTAGGACCTTACAAATTACACCAAAAAAATAATGACCAACTAGAGAAAAGGGAGAGTCCCAAAACCTTCAACTATTAACTCACCACCAAGCCCTATGACTTTCCAATTAATCTCCATTCATGTACAAAACAGAAGGTCACTAAAAAAAATAAGATTCATGAATAAGAAAAAAGGTCACTAAAAAAAATAAAAATAAATAAATAAAAGATATTAAAATGGTCTAGCATAAAGTTTTAAACACATGTGCCTACATACATGGTTTTATTTATTTATTTATTTTTTTTTGAAAATAGATATAAATATGTCTAATATTTTGTGACAAAAAATAGTAAACTAATGTTAAGTGGTCGTGAAGAGGGTATTTAGATGTCAATGTAAGTGAGATTTAGATTGAAATTTATGGAAAGACATTGGTATACGCTGTAATCTAACTACTAACATACTAAAATGTCACCTTGTAAGGGGGAAAAAAAAAAGTGACCCACAAATATCTACACTTTTAATTTTCCTATTGGTGTGGTTGAGTTAAAAGTTATATTGTTATATTAAGCAAAGGCTTAAGTTGGTGTCTTGAAACCTTTGCATCTCCTTATACCATGTGATAAATATTTCTATCCTAAAATCTATATATTATATAAGGAAAAAGGAATTTTTAGTGGGAACCTTGTGAGAACTTCAATATTTCATACTAATTTTCTTGATTTTCTTAATTTTAAACAATTAAAAAAATCTTCATTGCCTAACTTTTATTTGATGACAAATTTGTTTAAGTTTTATGACAAATTTTAACATAGAATAAACTAAAACTAAAAAATTTGTAAAATGAAATTTATTTTTATTTATCATATATATATATATATAAATTTATTCTATTTTTTTCATCTTTACCAATTAAATTATGACAATTGCAATATATATTCTAATAAAATGGTTAAAATTTAATTCATTCTAAATTATTTTTCTATATTTCT